>MCFG01000048.1:0-82500 GCA_002104895.1 Anaeromyces robustus | reverse complement strand
CTTTTTTATTTTTTACTTTTTATTTTTTTCCTTATATGTATATTACAATTTTTTTCTTATTTTCTTATTTTTTATTACAAGAATATGGAATGGAACACCATTTACCATTTTCAATTCCCCAATCATGTCCATCATTATAAACAATATTACATTCATAACAACAGGAATATCCTGTGGCATAATCTGGACATTGTTTAACATATTGATTTTTGGTAATACCACATTTTTCATTATTTTCTTCTCCCCATTCTTTTCCTTTTTCATCTATTTTCTTAATTTTAGTTCTTGGATCTTGACAACATGGTATTTTACTTTCTAAATACGACCAACATTCTTTATCCGGAGTGACAATTTTATTAGGTATTTGTTTATCCGTTAAAACACACCATTGATTACCTTCTACTCCCCAATTACTTTTACCATTATAACTTTGAGTTTCTGGGAAAATACAACAGGAATAACCACTACCATTACATCCAGTATTTCTTTGTTCTTTTCGAATTTCATCTACCGTATAATTAGCATATTTCGTTTCGAAAAAAGTATCAGAATAACTACAATCAAATTTATAATGAGAACATACAAATTTAAAACGTTCAATAATCCATTGTTTTATACCAAGAATTATGGTGGTATCATATTCAATATTAGAATTATATTGTTTAGCTCTTATCGTTGTAAATTCCGTATTTTTTTTAAAATCATTATAATCAAAAGTATCTCTAACCGATTTAAATGTTTTATCAAAACGTCCTGGTAATTTACCTTCAGCATCGGGTGTACGATCTTCTTTAATATATTTTTCAATAAATACTTTTAATTGATTCACACGAGTGACTAAAACTAATGGATTAAATACTTGTTTCATATATTCTTGTAAAAGTGAAAGAATTTCTGGATTTTCATCATTAAGTTTTAGTAGGGTAAATAATTTATTATTGGGATCATAAATTTCTTCTGAAAAGGTACGATTGGTTTTAGTATGAGTATGACCAAAATTCATATCAAAATCATAAAGAAGTGGTATCCACATATCTTTTTCGGTAACGGTATTATGATAAAGATAAATAACATTATTAGGACCATTGGTTTTATGATCCCAAGAACCAAATAAATATCTTGCGGCTTGCCATCTAATAAAAGTTTTAACATCAAAAAATTTTTCTAAATCTTCACGAGATTTAGCTTTATCTAATTGTTCTATAAATTTCTTATAATCTTTATCTTTATTAGTATCAATATTATCATCATCATTTTTACAATTATAAATACTATGACTTCCTTCATCACATTTATAAATATGTTTGGTATTCTTTTCACCAAAATTATTTTCTACCCATTGAGATTTAAAGGCATCTCTTAAAAGATAAAATCCCATAAAAGTATCATTAATATATAATCTTGCAAAATTGGCGGAAAGAGATGGTAAACCAATAACATTATGTAAATCATAAGCCATTTTTTCTCTAAGGAAGGAAGGATCAACAACTTCAGCACGTAAACGTAATTGTTTACAACCAAATAAAAGTCCACCATTTTTAATATTAATATTATAACTTAATTTGGAATAAGCTTTAGTTGATCTACCACCAAAAGAAAATTTTACTTGTGGAAAAAAATAATCTTCTCTGTTTTTTTTTAATGAATGAATAAATGAACAAATAAATAAATGAATGAATAAATGAATTAATGAATGAATAAATGAATGAATGATTAATAATAATAGTAGTAGTAATAATAGTAGTAGTTATTGTTGTAGTAGTAGTAGTTGTAGTAGTAGTTAATATTAATGATAATAATAATAAATCGTAATAAATTTATTTATAATTAAAAAATTTAAAGTTTAAAAAATATATAAAGTTAATACATTATAAAAATATTTTTTTTTTTTTAAGATTAATGCATAAAAAAAAAATTATAAATATATTAAATATAAAACTTTTTTTTTTTTTTTGTATTTTATTTTAGTTTTTTTTTTTTTTTTTTTTTTTTTTTTTTTTTTATATTATATAATAACTTACTTTTCTAATTTGAAATTCATAGAAGCATTATTCGTTTCAAATTCAGTAGAAGGAATATCAGTAAGATGATAAGGATGAGAAAAGATTTCTTCTAAAGTAAAATTAGAATAAGTAGTAATCATATTTTCAAATTCTGATAAAGTTACGTTATGAGAATTGGCATTAACACTATTTACTAATTGGGAATCTTTTGGACTAATATTGGAAATATCAATATATTTTTTATTAATACATCTATTTAAAGCATAATTTAAGTCAACCCATGGAGCAGTGTAACATTTTTCATTTCTTTTTAAAAAATTTGGACTACAATCCCTGTTACATTGAAAACTTAAAAATAAAGTGGTATATTCTGTTTCATTTAAATTAATTTTAATAGTTGGAACTTTAAAATCCGTTTTCTCAAAAAGTTCAGTACGTGTAACATTTCCATAGGTTTTAAAGAAACTATCAATAGCAATAGTTTTCTCTATATTAACTAATATATAATATTATTATTTTTATTTTTTTTTAAAAAAAAAAAAAGAAAAAATATATATATATATATTTATATATTTAATATATAGGTTATATAGGTTATATAAAATATAAAATATAAAAATTATAAAGTTAATAATAATCATTATTTATTTTATTAAATATAATGAATAAATGCTATACAATTAAAAATTATAATAATAATATGATAATAATAATAATATATATATACTTAATACTTACTAAAAACTAAAGAGATAAATAATATAAGAAAATTAAAATTGTTCATTTTTCTTTTTTTTTTTTCTTTTTTAAATTATTATTATTTTTAATTCTTTTTTTTTTAATATTTTTTTCTAAATGGAATTATTTATTATATCATAATACATATAACTTAAGTAAATAAATTCTTTATTCATTTACTTATCAATGTATTTCAATAAAAAAAAATAATAAATCAATTATTACTTTTTTTTTAATTTTAATTTTTAATTTTATTTTACTTAGTAAAAAAAAAGAAGAAAAAAATTTAAAATTTAAAATAATAATAAAAAAAAAAAAACAATTAAATATTAATTATTTATTTTGTAATTAATAATTTATGTTTTATTTTCAATTTTCAATAATTACTATATTAATTATTAATTAATTATAAATATAATAAATCATATAATAATATATTAAATATTTATTATATATTTGTTTTTATGTACATCAAAAATTGTTATTTAGAGTAATTATTAAAAATGAAAATTAATAATTTTTAATATTTAATTATTAATATTTTAAAAAAAAATATTTCAGTAAATTTTAATTATTAAGATTATTCTTTAAAAAATAAATATATATAATAAATTTATAATAATAAATAATAATTTATATAATAAATAATAATTTATTATTATAATAATATAAATAATAATGATATAAAATAATGATACAAAAAAATGCTAATGAATCATTATAAAATCATATATGTAATATGTAATAATGTAATATGTAATTTATGATTATTATATGATTACATGATAATATGATTATTTGATTTACATCATTTCATTTAGCATTTTTTAATTATTATACATTTATTTATTTATTTATTTATTTATTTATTTATTTATTTATTTATTTATTAATTTATCTATTTATTAATTTATCTATTTATTTATTTATTTATCTATTTATTAATTTATCTATTTATTTATTTATTTATTTATTTATTTATTTATTTACTTTATAAATTTTTTAAAAAAAATGATTTCATGTTTAAATAATCCACGGTTTTACTTTTTAATTTATTTATATTAAATTTAGATATAGTAAGAATGTATTGTAATATATTTGTAATGTATCATTGATTTTATTTTTATTCTTTCTTTATTTAAACTTTTTGATAATGATAAAAAGAGAAAAAAAAAAAAAATTTTTTTTTGTTATTATTATTATTATTATTAATTATTATTATTATTAAAAAGTATTGGTTTTTTTTGGTTTGGTTGGTGTTTATTGTAATATAACTTAAAATATATTAAATTAAAAAAAAAAATATTAAAAAAAATTATAAAAAATTAAAAAAATTAAAAAGATAATAAAAATAAATAAAAATTATTATATTATAATATTATATATTAAATACTATATATTATTATATAAATTTTTTTTTAAAAAAATAAAAACTAAAACACAAATTTAATATAATTATGTATACATGTATACATATATAGTATAATATATTACTATAAACATAAAAAATATATTGATCATATATTGATTATATATTTATAATATATTATAATAAAATAAATTCTTTTTTTTTTTAATATTAAAATTTTAAACTTCTCCTCTTTTTTTTTTGAATCATAATTTTGTGATAAATGATAAACCAGCCATTTTTTAATTTATTAAACTTTTTTTTTTTTTTAATTTTTTATTTAAACATTATAAATTAAAAAAAAAAAGATTATAAAAAATGTATACATAATAAATATTGATAGATATGCAAATTGTATACATTATAAATTAAAAAATAATCTAATTAAATTTATCACAAAATAATTTTAATTAATATTAAATAATTTTAATTTTATAAACATTTTAATTACAAAATTCTTTTTTATTATTATTATTTATTATTTATTATTTATTATTATTTATTTATTATTAATGGAATATGGTGGTGATGTCCTCTAATTTTTTAATTTTCTATATTTTAATAATTTAAATTTTTTTTGTATTCAATATTCAATTTTTTTCTAGATTTTTTCAAATGTAATTTTATTATAATTTTCTATTTTATTATAATTTTTTATTAATTTCGATTTAGTAAACAGCACTTTTAACAAAAGATTAACAAAAAAAAACAATATTAAAATAAATAAAATGGAAAATGAATTTTTTTAAAACACCAACTAACAATAACAGAAAAGAAAAAGAAAAAGAAAAGTTTAAATATTAAATAATTAAATAATAAGAAAGAAAAATAATAATAATAATAATAATAATTAATAATTAAATTAATTATTAAAAAATAATAAATTAGCCATCCAAAATTAGGTACAAAAAAATTATTTTAGAAAAAAAAGTTTAAATAAACAGATACAAAATTGAAAATAAAAATTAAAAAGAAAAATAAACAATAATAAGCAGAAATAAAAAAATATATATAATCGTTGTTGTTGATTTAATAATTATTTTAATTATTTAATATTAAAATATCTTACATTTAATAATCATAAAAAAAATAGAAAAAAAGAATGGAGGAATCATAAAAAATCTTTTATTTTACAATGACAATAGAAATTTAATTTAACAAAATAAAAAAAAAGATTTATTAAAAGTTTTAATTTTATATCTAAAAAAAAAAAAACAAAAACAAGAAACAAAAACAAAAAAATGGAAACAATAAACAATATTTAATTAGATATGATCTTTTTCTTTTCTTTTAATATAAAAATTAGCCATCAAAAAAAAATAACAAAAAAAAAAAAAAGAAACAATTAAAATAAATTACATAAATTGATATTTAGAAAATAGAAAATAGAAAATAGAAAAAAAAAAAGAAACAAAATAGGAAAAGAAAAGAGACAAAATACAAAAAAATACAGAATATAAAAGATAAATTAAATATTTAAAATATATAAATAATATTATAATAATTATATTACATTATTTTTTATTTTAAATTTTTAAATTTTTATTTTTTGTTCTATTGATTATGCAAAATACAAAAAATACAAAAATACAAAAAAACAAGAACAAAATAAAAAATAAAAATAAAAAAACAATAATAAAAAAACAATATATTATTTTAATCATTTTTAATTATTTAAAAATAAAAAATTAAAAAAAAAAAACATTCCATAAAAGCAAAATCTTTAATATATATTTTTATATGAAAAAAAATTAAAATAGAAAAAATAGAAAATAGAAAACAGAAACAAAATCAGAAACAGAAACAGAAACAGAAAAACAGAAACAAAACAGAAACAAAAAAAAATAAGATAAAACAATGGAAAAATAAAATAAAATAAAAATAAACTTTATTCTTTTCTTTTTTAAATAAAGTTAATTTAATATAAAATTAAAAAATAAAATAAAAATAAAATAAAATAAAATTAAAATTCAATTTTTTCTCTTTTTTTTTTTTATATTTAAAAGAAAAAAGAAAAAAAAAAAAAAGAAAAAAGAAAAAAAAAAATACAGAATATAAATTTTAAATAATAAATAATGGATTTTAAAAAAAAAAAGTTTATTTATATCAATAATAATAATAATAATAATAATAATATATTATAATATAAATGTATATATTAACTAATGAATTAAATAGATAAAGTTTGTTTTCCATCAAAAAAGAATTTAATTTATTTTATAATAAATAAAGTTTTAATTCTAATTTTTATTTTTTTATTTTTTTTTTTATTTTTTATTTTTTTTTATTTTATTTTATCTTCTTTTTTATCTTTTTTTTGTTTTGTTTTGTTTTGTTTTGTTTTGTTTTAAAAATAATAATAATAATAAAAGAAGAAAAAGAAAAGAAAAACAAATAATTAAATAATTATATAATCAATAATAATAATATAATGATATAATAATAATAATATCAGAATTTTTAAATTTGTAACACTCTTAATAAAAAAAAAAAAGTAAAAAGTATTGATAATGTTAAGAAAAAAAAAAGAACAAAAACTTTATTTAATTGTTTAATAATGCCAAGAAAGAAAAAAAGAAAAAAATATTTTTTTTTTATTAATAATTTAGATAAAAACTAAAATATATTTAAAAATTTAATATTTAAATTAATAAATTAATTATCATAAAAACAAAAAAAAGGGAATAATTAAATCATCAATAATCTTTGAAATTAAAAACTTCATCCATCTTTTTTATTATTATTATATTATATAATATTATTATCTTTTGAATTTTATTTTAAATATATCTTTCTTTTCTTTTCTTTTTTTATTTTTTTTTTATTTTCTTTATTTTATCAATTAAATTTGATTTTTATTAGTTAATAAAGTTTTATATATATTATAAAAAAAAAAAACTAAAAAAAAAAAGAATAAAATTTCTATTTCTATTTATTATGACTTTGATTGATAAATTATTATGGAATGTTAATCTTAATGGTTATGTAATGTTATGTTATGTTATGTTATATATAAATAGTTATATATAATATATTTTAGATTATAATCCAATGGAATTCATGATTTGATGGAAAAAAAATTCTTTATATAGAAATATTTTTTTTTATAATATTAAAAGTTGACTTTTTTTTTTTTTTGTTTTTATTTTTTATTTTATTTTTACCTTTTTATTATTTATTTGTTAATAATAATTTTTTTTTTATTTTGTCATTTCATGGTAAACATTAATAAATAAAAACAGAAAAAAAAAAGTTTTTTTTTTTTTTACAAATCTTGGGAGATTCTTTTTGATCTTCAATCCATATAAATAATATATAGTATAAGGTTGGTTAAAATTTATCCAAAATACTTTTTTAAAAAACTATATAAATAAATAAATATTAATTAATAAAGTGTATAACGAAAAAAAAAAAAATTATTATTATTATTATTATTATTATTATTATTTTTATTTTTAAATTTATTTATTTTATTTATTTTTTTATGATTTTTACATTATTTAATTATTAAGTCATTATTATTTTTTTTTTATTTTTAATATTATTATTATTATTTATTTATTTATTTATTTATTCATTAATATTTAAAAAATTAGAAAAAAAAATTTTTTTTTAATTTATTTATTTGATTTTATTTTATTTTATTTTATTTTATTTACTAATTCATTAATTATTAATGAATAAAATAAAATAGATATATAATATTCTTTTTCTTTGATAATATATTTTTTTTTTTTTTGGTTTTTTTTTATATATATGTGTAAAGGTATATAAAGAAAAAAGAAATAATATTGACAAAATTTAATATTTTTATTTTTTTTATTTTTTATTTTTTTTTTTATTTTTTTTGTAAATGATGATTTTATTGTATATATAATTTTATTAATAAAATAAAATTATATTCGTTAAAGATTATGATTATTTATTATTGTTATTATTATTTATTTGTATTATTTTGTTTATATTTGTTTATATTGGTTTATATTTATTAATAATATATATTTTTGTTAAAAAATTGTTATTTCAAATAACAATTTATTTAAAAATACAAACAGATCAACAGTTTGTCTATAAAATATAAAAAGTATTTTACATATATATCAATATATGTTAAAATACTTGTTTTTTTATTTAATTTTTGTTTTTTGGTTTTCGTTTTTCGTTTTTCGTTTTTCGTTTTTCGTTTTTCGTTTTTCGTTTTTCGTTTTTTTTTTTCTTTTTTTTTATTTTTATTCCTTTTTTTTTTTGTTTTGTTTTTGTTCATTCTTATTGTCCATTCTTTTTGTTCATTCTTGTTCTTTTTTTTTTTTTTTTATTTTTATTTTTTTTTTACTTTTTTTTTCTTCTTTTTTTTTCTTCTTTTTTTCTTTATTGCTATTATTATTTTTTATCACAAGAATATGGAATAGAACACCAATCTCCATTAGAAAAGAATCCCCATTTTTTATTTGGATCGGAATGGGAAATATAGGTAACTTCACAATTTTTACAACAATTATAGCCTTCGGCATAACCTGGACATTTTTTAACCCCTTGCATTTCATTAATACCACACCATTGATTAGATTCTATACCCCATTCTTTACCATCTTTTTCAGTTTTATAAATGGTGGTTCGAGGATCACGACAACATGGATAACCTAATGCTTCAGACCAACAAGTTTCTAAAACTGGATAATCTTCTATAAGACAATAATTACCTCCTTCTAATCCCCAATAACCACTTCTATCATAGGTTCTAAAAGCGGTACTTTCTAAAATACAACATGGATAACCTGTACCTTTACATCCTTCATTTCTTTGTTCACGATTAATTTCAGTCACCTTATAATTTTGGGAATCGATAATTTCTTTGGCATAGTCACAATCAATTTGATAGGTATCACAAACATATTGAAAACGTTCTATGACCCATCGTTTAATACCTACAGCTTCGGAATAACGACTATAATCATTAAAATTATTATAATATAATCTTGATTTTACAGTGGTATAATCGGAATTCTTTTTAAAATCATCATACGTATAAAGATCTTCCGCAAAATACATGGTTAAATTAAATCTACCTGGTCGATGACCATAGGCATCTGGAGTACGATCTTCTTTAATATATTGTTTTAAAAAATATTTTAATTGATCAATACGTGCTAACATCACTAAAGGATTAAAAACTTGACGCATAATATCATCAAATATAGATTTTAATTCTTCACTTTCATCATTAAGATTTAAAATTTCATATAATGGATTATAAGGATCAACAATTTCTTGAGTAAAATTACGTTGTATGACGGGTACACGGAAATTACCAAAATTCATATCAAAATCATAAAGTAATGGTATCCAAATATCTTTACCATTAGTAACATTATGATACATATACATTGCATTATTATTACGACCACTTTGATGATCTAAGGAACCAAATAAATATCTTGAAGCTTGCCATTTAATAAATGTATCAACATCAAAAAATTCTTCTAAATCTTGACGTGTTTTAGCTTTATCTAAACGATCTAAAAATTTTTCCCATTCTTTATCTTCAGTCATATCTTCATCATCATTAGAACAATTAAAAAATGGATTATCACCATTTCCACATTTATAAATATGTTTGGTTGATTTTTCTCCAAAAGTTTGTTCTACCCATTTAGATTTAAAAGCATCTCTTAAAAGATAAAATCCCATATATTCATCATTAATATAAAGTTTAGCAAAATTAGCTGAAAGGGATGGTAATCCTATAACAGTATGTAAATCATAAGCTAATTTTTCTCTAATAAAAGCAGGATCAACAGGTTCTGAACGTAAACGTAATTGTTTACTACCAAATAATGTTCCTGATTTAATATTAAGATTATAACTTAATTTTGAATACATTTTTGAAGAATTACCACCAACAGAAAATTTAACTTTTTCAAATTCAGTTATATTTTTCTTTTTACCTCTATTAATATTAATAATGAATAATGAATAATGAATAATGAATAATGAATAATGAATAATGAATTATGAATAATGAATAGGAAAAATGAATAATGAATGTAAATATGAATAGGAAAATGAATATAAATATTATATTATTATAATATAATAAAGTATAAAAAAAATAAAATATATAAATTTATATATATAAATTAATTATTAATTATTATTATTATCATTATTATTATTATTATTATTATTATTATTATTATTTTATTACTAAATAAAATTTTATATTTGTGTTCAATAATAATGGTAACATTTAAAAAAAAATAATAATAATTTTTTTTTAATAGTAACTATTATATATTATTTATTTATTTTATTTATTATTTATAAAAATTATTATTAAAAAAAAAAAAAAAAAAAGTTTTTTATATATATATTTATAAATACTTACTCTACAAATTCAAAAGTCATACGAGCTTTTTCTGCTACAAAATCATGATAAGATGGTGGATTTAAAAGTCTATAAGGTTTAGATAAAATTTCTTCTAATTTAAAATCAGAATAAGTGGTAATTATATTTTCAAATTCGGATAAAGTAATATTATAAGAATTAGTATTTCCAGTAACTTTATCCACTAATTCCTTATCTTTAGGAGTAATTTTTGAAATATCAATATATTTATTTTGAATACAAGTTGATAAAACTTGATTTAAATCTACCCAATGAGCTGTATAACAAGCTTCATTTCTTTTTAAAAAACCTGGAGTAGTATCTCTTTCACATTGTCTACTTATAAAAAAATCTTCATATTCTTCTGGTGAAATGGTAACTCTCATTATTGGTACTTTGAAATCTGTAATTTCAAAAAGTGGTGGACGATTTATAATAGCATCTTTCTTTTTATAAGTATTAAAAAAGCTATCTAAAGCATCAGCTTTTTTAATATTAGCTAAAATTATTTTAATAATAAGTTTATAAATATTAATTAATTGTAAATAAAAAGGAAAAAAAAAAAAAAAAAGTAATTTACATAATTAAATTAAATTATAAAATAATTAAAAAAAAAATTTTTTTCTGTTAATTATAATTATACTTGAAAATAAATTTAAATATATATATAGATATTTATATATAAATAATAATAATAATAATACTAACCTAAAAATGCTGAAAACAAAAAAAAGGATTTAAAATAATTAAATTTCATTTTTGATATAAATATATTTATTTTTTTCTTTTTTTTTTTTTAATTTTTTATACTTTTTCCAAATTATATATATTATTTTTTCTTCTTTTTTTTCTTCTTTTTATTTATTAAATATTATATATAATTTTATTTTATTTTTTTTTTATTTATTTTTTTTTTTAATTTTATTTTATTTTATTTAAAATTTTTTTATAATAATAAATTTTTTTAATAAATGTAATTTAAACAGAATAAATTATTGAATCTATTAAAACAAATGACTATAAATTTGTTTTATATTTCCATTTAAAATTACTAATTTATTATCATGAAAAAAATTATTTTTTCTTTTTTCTTTAAAAAAAAAAAATAATAAGAAAAAAAAATAATTTTTTATACTATTTATAATAATATATGAAATTTTTAATATTATTTATTATTATTATTATTATTATTCTTATTCATATATTTTTTTTTTTTAAAAAAAATATTAATATAAATTTTTAATAATAATAAGTAAAAAGAATAATAAAAAATAAGTAAAAGGAATTGTAATATATTAGATTATATATTAATATACCTATTAAATATATCAATTCATTTTATTTAGTATATATTTTATTTAAATAGATTAAATATATTTTTTTTTTATGTTTATATTTTTTTGATTTTTTAAAATTGTTACACAAAATTTTTAAATGAATTTTTTAATATGAAAAAAAAAAAAGAAAAAAGAAAAAAGAAAAAAAGGAAAAAGGAAAAAAGGAAAAAAGAAAATAGAAAAAATAAGATTTTTTAGCATAAAATATTTATTTTTAATACCACACAATAATTAATAACAATAATAAAAAAAGTATTAATAAATTTAATAATAATAATAATAATAAAGATTAATAATAATAAAGATTAAAAATAATAATAATGATAATAAGTAATAAATGATAATAGTAATAGTTTATAATTTATTATTTTTTATATCATATCATTTTCTTGTTATTGTATCATTTTTAATGATATAAATAATTTCAATAGTAGATAAATAAATCAAAAAAGTAGTTATTATTATTTTTAACTATTTAATTATTTGATCATATTTTCATAATTATAATAAATAATAAAAAATAAATAATAATAAAAAAAAAATTATAAGATTTTTTTTTATATTTAAATAAAAGTATATCATATACTTTTTTTTTAATTATATAAATAAAATTCTCATAAAAAAAAGAAATAAATCTATAAATTCTTTAATTATATTATTATTATTGTTATCATTATCATTTTCATTATCATAATCATTATTGTTTATTATTATTCAATATTATTTTTCTGATTTACTTAATTTTGATTATAAAGATAATTTTTTCTTTTTAATTATTATGAAATATATTAAAAGACCAAATGACTTTTTATTTACCTTAAAATATGTATAGATGGAAAATATTAAAAAATTAAAATAATGATTTCATAATATTATATAAGAAGAAAAAAACTGAGTATTAATAAATCATATTACAAAAGATAAATAATTAAAAATAATAATAGAAATAAAAATAATAATAATAAAAATACTTAAATTATAATAATAATAATTATTATATATAATAATAGTTAAATCTTTTCTTTTTTCTAATATCAAAAATCATTATAATTAATTATTATTATTAATATTTTTATTATTATTTATTATTATTAATATTATAAATATTAAATTTTATGTATATTTTTATATTTTTGTTATTTTTATTTTTGATTTTTTAATTTACTCTTCAAATAAATTTTTTAATTTAACACAAATATAACACAAAATGTTTTAAGTTTTACTTTAAATATTTAAATATTTATTTAATTATAAATTATTATTATTTAATTATTATTATTTAATTATTATTATTAATTATTATTATTTAAATATAAATTTTCAGGATTAATAAAAAAAGTGATTTTCATTCATGATGAATCATCATAACATGATAATTTGATAATTAATTAATATTAATTTCTTAACTTTTTTTTTTTTTTAACTTTCATTATAATAATAATAATAATAATAATAATAACAACAAAATATAAAATAAAATAAAAAATAAATTATATTTATTTTTATTTTTTGTTGTTGTTATAATTGATTTACCTAATTTAATAATATATTTATATATAAATAATTATTTTATTATATTTAATAAATAAAATGAATGAATGAATGATAAATAAATAAATGTTACTTATGGAAATAGATGATTTAAAAGGATAGTAAAATCAAAAATAAAAATGGGTTAATAATAATAAATATTAAATTATATTTTTTATTTTTATTAATTATTATTATTATAAATATTATTATTATTATTATTATTATAATTCATTAATTCAAAAATACTAATAAATAAAGTTTATTCTTAATAAAAATTATCATTTTTTTATTTTCTTTTCTATAAATTCTAATTAATATAAAAAAATTTGGTAAAAATGATAAAGAGTTTAATTAATAATAAATTAATTTTAATTTATTAAAAAAAAAAAAAACATTGTAAAAAGTAAATCATTTATTATTTATTATAATTTATTATTATTTATTATTATTATTTATTATAATTTATTATAATTTTTACTATTTTACTATTTTACTATTTTACTATTTTACTATTTTACTATTTTACTATTTTACTATTTTACTATTTTACTATTTGACTTTATAATAAATAATTTTTAGGTATTACAATAATTATATTAAAATATTTGTACTTAACATATATCATAATATATTATTATATATATAAAATTATTTTATATATTTAATATAATATATAATATTTATATTTATAATATATAAATGATGATATAACTTTTCAATAAAAAACTATTGGTTTTATTATTATATACAAGTTTAAGAATTTTTGTGTTTTTTTTTTATATTATTTTTATTTTTTTTTTTGATTAATATATTTTTTAAAATATTTTTAAAAATATATAATGATATAAAAAATATATTAATGAATATATTATAATTATATAATAAGGATATAAAAAATAAATTAATGAATATATTAATAAATATATAAATAAATATATAATAATTAATATATAAATAAATTTATAATTAATAGAAAATAAATAAATTTTTCGTTTTTAAATATTATACTCATAGTACTCTTTTACATACACATTTTTTTTGGCTTTTCAATGCTTATTTTATTTTTTTTTTAAATGGTATATTCCTATATTCCTATATATATTTTTTTATATTTATATTTTTTGGATATAAAAAAAAACCCCACATTATAAATATTGAAGTTTACCTAAGAAATCGTCCAATAATAGATAATAATATATACAGAGCTACACCAAAACTCCCACATTCATGATTAGAAACTTTTAGTTTTCTACTCCATATAATAATAGATTAAACTAAACAAAATTAAACAAAATAGATAAAAATATATATACTCTTTTCTCTTTCTTTTTCTTTTACTTTTAAATAATTTTATTTATTATTCATTTATTGATTGATTGATTATTAATTATTGATTATTATTATTATTATGTTATTCAATGATTATTATTATTAATTGAAAAATAACATAATAAAAAATTATCTTTAAATTTTTTTTTTTTTTTTTATTAAAAAAATTATATAAATTTTTTTTTTTATTTTATTTTTTAAATATATATATAAGAAAAGATTTATAAATCTAATTTTATATAAAAAGAAATATAGATAGATATAAAAAAAAAAAAACTAAGGAAAAAAAAATAAAAAATAAAAATAAAATAAATATATTAATATTATTTAATTATTTAATAATATTTACTTTTCTTTTTCTTATTTTCTTATCTTTTCTTTTTTTTTTTCTTTTTTTTTTTTTTCTTAATTTTTTTTTTTAATCTTTCAATGAAATATAACAATTATAAATATAGAAATAAAAAAAAAAAAAATTTTTTTAAAAATATATATATTATAATTATTATAACTAGGTAATGATAAAATAATAAAAAAAAAAATCTTTTTTTTTTTTTTTTTTTCTTATTATTTTTATAATTATTATTATTAGTAGTATTATTATTTAATTTTTTATTATTTTATAAATAAAAGAATCATTTTAAAAATATGATATTTAAATTATTAAATATTATTATTATTATTATTATTATAATTATTATTATAATTATTTTAATTATTAATTATTAATTTAATAATTTTTTAATAATAATTTTTTTTATTCAATTATATATATTTTTTTCATATTATTCCCTTTAATCTCTCTCTCTCTTTTTTTTTGTCTTAATACTTTTAAATAGAATAAAAATAAAAAAAAAAATTTTTTTTTTTTAATTTTATTTTTTTATATTATATTCTTTTTATTCTATCTATTCTATATATATATATGTATATTTTATATATATATATATATTTTATTTATTTATTTATTAGTTTATATTGGTTTTATTGTTTTATTTTATTTTTTATTTTTTATTTTTTATTTTATTTTTTTTTAATTTTTAATTTATTGATTATCACATTCATAAGGAATAATACACCATTCATTATTTTCAACTCCCCATTTATTACTATCGGTATAAGATACTGTACAGGTGGATTTACAACATTTATAACCTTCTACTTTAGAACAACGTTTTTGTTTATCAACAATACCACACCATTCTCCATTTTCCATACCCCATTCTTTACCTGTACTTTTACTAATATAGGAAACGGGTGTATTTTCATCTTTACAACATGGATAACCTTCTTTCATCGACCAACAATTTTCATCATTATCCTTATCATCCTCCTTATCCTTATCATCCTCCTTACCATTATTATTTTTTGGTTTTTCTTCATAAAGACAATATCTACCTCCTTCAATACCCCATGTACCATCACTATCGGTACTATCAATATAACCATTATTCATAATACAACAAGCATAACCTGTACCTTTACATCCTCCATTTCTTTGAACATGAGTAATTTTTTTAATATTATAATCGGAATATTCTGGTCGACTTAAAACAGAATCCGCATAACTACAATCAAGATGATAGGTCGTACAAGCATACTTAAATCTTTCAATGACCCATTGTTTAAGACCAAGAGCGGTTGTTCTACGGAAATCTTTATCATTAAAATCATTGTGATATTGAATGGTTTCAATGGTAGTAAAATCACTATTCTTTTCAAAATCATTATAATCAAAAAGATCTTCACCACGATGGACAGGTATATCAAATCTACCCGGTAAATGACCCTCTTTATCTTCCGTTAAATCATCCTTGACATATTTTTGAATAAAATATTTTAATTGATCAATACGTGGAATAAGAACATTTGGATTAAAAACTTTATGCATAATCTCATCCATAAGACCAATTAATTCTTCACTTTCATCATCAAGTTTAAGTAATTTATAAATAGGATATAATGGATTTTCTTTATAAGCAATTTCTTTACTAAAAGGTTGCATGGTATTTGGAATTTTATAATTACCAAAATTCATATCAAAATCATAATGAAGGGGAACCCAATAATCTACATCCGTATCTTTTCTATGATACATATAAAGTACCGTATTTTTACCCTTATCATGATCTAAGGATCCTAATAAATATCTTGCTGCTTGCCATTTAATAAAAGTTTCAACATCAAAGAATTTTTCTAATTCTTCACGACTTTTAACATTCTTTAATTTATCCACAAATTTTAAGAAATCGGTATTATCCGTAATTTTTTCATCATCATTTTCACAATTAAATATTTGAGTAGCACTTTCATGACATTTATAAATATTTTTAGTATCCTTTTCTCCAAAAATCATTTCAATCCATCTAGATTTAATGGCATCTCTTAAAAGGAAAAATCCCATATATTTATCATTAATATAAAGTCTAGCATAATTAGCATAAAGAGATGGTAAATCAATAAGATTATGTAAATCATAAGCAATTTTTTCTCTTAAATAGGATGGATCAACAGAATCGGCACGTAAACGTAATTGTTTACATTCATATAAAAGATCTTTTTTTATGTTAATATTATAACTTAATTTAGCATAAGCTTTTGATGATCTTCCACCGACCGAAAATTTTACTTTAGAAAATGTAGTATTTTTGTAAGAATTATCTCTATAAATTTTTTTTTTTTTTTGTTAGTTAAAAATTATTTTATAATATATAATAGAATAGAATAGAATAGAATAGAATAGAATAGAATAGAATAGAATAGAATAGAATATATAATTTTTTTATATTAATAATATATTTTAAAAAATAATTTATACAAAAATATATAATATGGAAAGAATAAAAATATATATATATATAATATATATAATAATAAAAAAATAAATAAATAATATAATTATATATAAAATTCTATGTAATAATTTTTTTTTGCTATCTCTTATTTTTTTTATTTTATTTTATTTTATTTTATTTTATTTTATTTTATTTTATTTTATTTTATTTTATTTTTTTTTTCCTATTATAAAATTTTCAAATTTCAACAGATTTTACTTACTCTTTTAATTGAAAAACCATTGAAGCACTATCCGTTTCAAAATTAGTACCATATGGTGTAGAATTTGGAACACGAATAAGGTCATAGGGTTGAGAAAATATTTGTTCTAAACTATATTTAGTATAAGTTGTTACAATTTTTTCAAATTCAGATAAAGTAATTTCTTTTTTATCATTGGTAACATCATCAATTAATTTTTTATCTTCTGTATTATTAACTGAATTGACATCTAAATATTTTTTACTTATAAGTTTTTTAAAAGAATCATTTAAATTAACCCATGGTGCAGTATAACAATCATCATTTCTTTTTAAATAACTAGGATGAGTATCCATTTCACAACGCATTACTAAAAAGAGGTTAGCATATTCAGTTTCATTTATATAAATTCTGATTTTTGGTACATTAAAATCAGTCATTTGAAAAAGTTTTGGACGAATGGCATCTTTTAAAAAAGAATCAATAGCAGCAACTTTTTTAACTATTTATATATATAATTATACATTTATTACAATAAATTGATATATATAATTATTATTAATTATTATATTAATATTAATATTATTATCATTTTATAAATATATATATATAATTATTTATATTTTTAACTTACAAAATACTGCTGATAAAGTTAAAGGAATAATTTTTGAGAAATTGAATTTCATTTTGTATATCTTATTTTATTCTATTTTATTTTATTTAATTTTTTTATTCTTAAATATATTTTATTTTTATTCTTTATTTTATTTTATTTTTTATTTTTATTCTTTATTTTATTTTATTTTATTTTTATTTTTTATTTTTTATTTTATTTTTATTTTTATTTTTATTTTTATTTTTTATTTTATTTTATTTTTATTTTTTTATTTTTATTTTATTTTTTTCTCTTCTAAACTTAGTATAATAAATAGCAATTCCTTTTATTATATATATATAAATAAAGAAATAAAAAAAAATACTATTTATTATACCAAATTATTTATTAATTATTTGATGATACTTTTATTTTAAAAAAAAAATAATAAAATTTTTTTTTAATTCTTTTTAGTGGTATATATATTTTTATTTTTTTTTTTTTTTTTAATTATTATTAAATTCTTATTAGATTAAATTTATTTAATTTATTTAATTTATTCATTTATTTAATTTATTCATTTATTTATTAATTATCAACAAAGTTTTAATCTTTATTTGACACATAAAAAATTATTATTTAATTATTTAATTATTTAATTATTCTATTATTATTAATTATTTAATTATCTTTTTTATTATCTTTTTAATTTTTCTTATTTTTCTTATTTTTTTCTAATTTTGTTATAATTAATTATTTATTATTATATTTAATAAAATTAAAATTTTATTTTTTATTATTATTTATTATGCAAAAATTTTGTTGCTAAAAAAATTTTTACTTTTACTTTTACTTTAATTTTTATTTTGTTTTTTGTTTTAAGTATTGTTTTTTATTTTTATTCATAGAATAATTGTATAAAAATTATATTATTTCATATATTTAATATATTAGTAAATATATTAGTAAATATATTTTATTATACTTTATTATATGACAATATCATCTTACGTCAGTAAATAAATAAAGTTACACGAATTTTATTTATATTTAAATATATTATATTTGTATTTTTTTAATTTAAATAACAAATTACAAATTTAAATAAATAATAATAAATAAATAAATAAATAAATAATAAATAAATAAATTGAATAAATAAATTGAATAAAGGATATAAAAATAATAAAAATAATAATAAAAAAAGAACAAAAAAAAAATACTTTTTTTATTTTATATTATAAAATAAAATTTTATTTTTATTAAATATAATAATAATAATTTTATTAATAATAAATAATAATAAATAATAATAATAAATATTAATTTATTTATTATTATTTATCTTTTTTTTTTTTTTTTATTTTTACTTTTTTTACTTTTATTAATTTTAATTAATTAATTTTGTGTTTTTTTGCTTTCCTGATTTTTTACTTTTATTTTAATTTTTTTTTTTCTATTAAAGTACAAAAATTGTCATAATATTAATGAATATTATGGAATAATAATAAATAATAAAAATATTAAAAATTAAAAAATTAAAATAAATTAAAAATTAAAATAAATATTTAATAAATAAATGTATAAATAAATAAAATTTAAATAAATAAAAAAATTTAAATATTTAAAAGAAAATTCTATAAAAAAACATAAAAAAAAATAAAAAAAAACAGAAAACAAAATTGAATAAAATTTAGTGGAAAATATAAAGAAAAAAAATCATTCTATAACATTATGAAATAAAAGAATAAAAAGAATAAAAAGAATAAAAACAAAATTAAAATACAAAAAAAATAATAATCAAAAACATGAATAAAAAATTTATAAAACTATTTATGTTTCATATCTACTAAAATAAAATAAAAAATAAAAAAAAAATAAAAAAAATAAAAAAATAAAAAAATAAAAAAAATAAAAAAATAAAAAAAATAAAAAATATATGTTTTTTTTTAGTTACACAAATTCTATATAAAGTCTTTTAGTATTTTTTTTTTATATGAAAAAAAAAGGTTAAAAATAAATACATAAAAATGGTATAAAATGATATCCAAATCTAAAATATAAAAAATTTAATAATAATAATAAATAATTTATAATAATAATAATAATAATAATAATAATAAAATAATAATAATAATAATAGTTAATAATAATAATAATAATAATAATAAATAAATAAATAATAATAATAAATAATAATAATAATAATAATAATAATAATAATAATAATAATAATAATAATAATTTTTATATTATAAAAAAAAATTTTACTTCCACATTAGGAATTATTTATACTTACTTATCAAAGTGGATTTAAAAAAAAAGTAGATTAAAAATAATTAATAAAAGATTAAAATAAATCTTAACTTTAAAATTATTAATAATTATTTATTATTATTATTATAATAATAATTTGTTATTGTTTTTTTTTTTTTTATATTATTTTTATTTTTGTTATTGTTTTTTTTTTTTTTTTAATTAATTAATAATTAAGTTTATAATCTATCCTAAATATATACTTTAAAAAAAAAATAATTTTTTATTTAATTATTTTTTTTTTAATTATTATTAATTTTTTTTTTTTACTTATATATATTTTATTCTACTCATATTATTCTAATAAACTTATATTTAATATTAATAAATATTATTTTTAATATTTCTATTACTATTAACATATTGTTTTTAAAAATATATTAGATTTTTATAATATTAAGTATTTCTTTTTTTTTTTGCTTTTGTTTTTTTGTTTGTAGGTGTGTGTGTGAATGTTTGTGTGTGAGTGTGTGTGTGTAATTATTTATAAAAATTTAAATTATTTTAAATTATTATAATAAAAAATTATTTTTTTTTTTTTTTGCGTATTGCTTATAATATGTATAAATATATATATATAAATTATTATTATATATATATATAAAATAATAATAATAATAAAAAAAAAAAAAAGATTTAAAAAGTGATGTGTGATGTTGTGTTTTTTTTTTGGGGGGGTTTTACGTGAATAATGTTTAATAATTTAAATTAAATTATTTTAATTAATTAATTATTATCTTCATTATTTTTATTATTTTTATTATTTTACTTAATTTGTATTTTTTTTTTATTTTTTTTTTTTTTTTTATTTTTCTTTTTATTCTTATTTTATTTTTATTATTATTATTTATTTTTATTTTTATTTACTTAAACAATAATTAGAAATGGCACATCTTTGTTCTACACCATTAATAACTTCTATACCCCAATGACCATTTTCACTAGATATAATTTTACAATGTTCACAACATCTTACACTACCAAAGTTTGGACATTGAATAGTTGTTATACCACACCATTTATTATTTTCATAACCATATTGATCTCCATTTTTACTAATATAATTAACATTACTTGTCTTTTTAGTACAACATGGATATCCTTTTCTAATAAGAGTTGGACAATTTCCTTCTTTAGTTGTTGTACTCATTTTTTCTTCCTCCTTGGCCTTATTAGCTTCAGCATCTTCATCGATAAGACAATATCTTAAACCTTCAATACCCCATTTACCAGTATAATCGGTAGTAGTAACAGTAGTAGTATTAAATTTACAACAAGCATAACCTGAACCTTTACAACCACCATTATGATATTTAGAAGAACGTTCTTCAACTTCATATTCACTAAAGTAAGGACTATTAAATAAACTATCCATATAGCTACAATTTAATTTATAGGTAGAACATGAAAATTTAAAACGT
Organism: Anaeromyces robustus; assembly: GCA_002104895.1. NCBI lineage: Eukaryota > Fungi > Neocallimastigomycota > Neocallimastigomycetes > Neocallimastigales > Neocallimastigaceae > Anaeromyces > Anaeromyces robustus. The sequence continues at coordinate 60,402 of MCFG01000048.1, read as the reverse complement.
TCAATTAACCAATGTTTAAGACCAATAGCAATGGTCTCAGCTGTTACACCACTAATATCATCCACATAAATAGTATTTTTAATAGTAACAAATTCCGTATTATCTTCAAAATCTTCATAAGTGAAAAAATCTCCACCTTTAGCACGTGGAATGGCAAATCTACCTGGTAAATGACCATCTTCTAATGGAGTATGATCTTCATAAACATAATCAGCAATAAAACGTTTTATTTTATCAATACGTGGGAAAACAATAAATGGATTATAATAACTGGTTACCATATCATTCATAATACTAATTAATTCTTCATTATTATTATTATCAAGATTAAGAAGTTTATAAATTGGATATAATGGATTTGATTTATTAGCAATTTCTTCTGTAAAAGTTCTTTTAGCATTTGGAATTTTATAATTACCAAAATTCATATCAAAATCATAATGAAGTGGAACCCAAATTTTCTTATTTTCATTATGGAACATATAAAGTACTGTATTTTTACCTTTATCATGATCTAAAGATCCAAATAAATATCTTGCTGCTTGCCATCTAATAAAAGTTTTAACATCAAAGAATTCTTCTAATTCTTCACGACTTTTAACATTTTGTAATTTTTCAATAAATTCTTCAAAGTCTGAATTATCAGTTATTTTTTCATCATCATTTTCACATTTAAATAATTGAACGGCACTTTCATGACATTTATAAATATTTTTGGTATTCTTTTCTCCAAAATTATCTTGGATCCATTTTGGTTTAATAGCATCTCTTAAAATATAAAATCCCATAAATTCATCATTAATATATAATCTAGCATAATTAGCATTAATGGTTGGTAATTCAAAAAGTTTATGGAAATCATAGGCAAGTTTTTCTCTTATATAAGTTGGATCAATAGAATCAGCACGTAAACGAATATTTTTTGTTTCAAATAAAAGTCCATTTTTAATATTAATATTATAACTTAATTTTGAATTATCTTTGGAAGATCTACCACCAACAGAAAATTTAATATTTGGTACTTCGGTTACTTCACTAAAAAAAAAAAAATAAAAATAAAAAAAGAGAAAAAAAAAAAAGAAAGAATGAAAAAAAAAATTATAAAAAAAAATAATAATTAATAATTAATAATTAATAAAGTTATATATTATTTATATTTATTTTTTGTTATATATTATAAATTTTATATATTATATAATAAAAGAAAAAAAAAATTTTTTTCTTATTTTTAATTTTATTATTAATTTTAAATATATATATTTACCCATTAAGTTCAAAAGTCATAGAAGCATTATCAGTTTCAAAATTATTACCATATGGTTTTCCAGATGGAACAGGAGCAAGATTATATGGTTGAGATAAAATTTCTTCTAAAGTTAAAGTAGAATATTTATTAACAATATCTTCAAATTCAGCTAATGTAATATTTTGAGCTTTTCCTTCAACAACACTATTAATAAAATCAATATCTTTTCCATAATTCTTAATAGCTTGAATATCAAGATAATTTTTGTTATAAGCTCTCTTTAAAGCATAATTTAAATCAACCCATGGAGCGGTATAACAATCATCATTTCTTTTTAAATAACTAGGATGAGTATCCATTTCACAACGCATTACTAAAAAAAGATTATTATAATCATTTTCATTTATTTTAACTTTAAAAGTTGGTACATTGAAATCTGTCATTTCAAAAAGTTTTGGACGTGATGTTATTGATAATAAATCATCTTCAGCAAAAGCTTGTTTGGCATTAACTAAAATATCATTGATAATAATATTAATATTTATGGATATAAATATAAATATAAATATAAATATATTATTATTTTATTAAAACATATATATATAAAAAGGAAAAAAAATTATTATTATAAAATTTAAATTATATATATATATAAAAACATACTTAATAATGCAGCTAAAGATAATGTTTTAATAATAAACTTCATTTTTTTATTTTAAATTTTAAATTTATTTTATTTTATTTTATTTTATTATTTATTAATTAATTATTTATTTATTTTGATAAAAATATTTATTTTTTATCTTTTTTTTATTATTATATTTTCTTTGAATAATAAATACTTAAAAAATTATTAAATATTAATACCAAAAATATTTGGTATATTATATTATTATTCTTTTATTTTTTTTTTATTATTATTATTATTATTGTGATTTTAATAAAGAAAAAGGAATTTTTATCATATTTATATGTTTTTTTTTTATTATCAAAAAATCAATTTTTTAGAATTTTAGAATTTAGAATCAACTATGTACATGTAGAATATATTAAACTTTTTTTTTTTTGATACACAAAATATTTTATTTTTTAATATCTTATTTTTTATATTATTTTATTTTTTATATTATTTTATATTTTATTTTAATTTTATTTTTCTTTTTACATATAAAATTTTTAATATATTTGTGTAACTTTATTTAAAAATTCTAATAAATAAAAAAATTTTATATTGATTTATTAAAAAAAATTTTTGTGTTACAAATATTTGTACAATGGAAAAAAAAAATAATAATAATAAAAAAACTATTATTATAAATAAATAAATATATAAATATTCTAATAAATAAATTAACATTCAATTTTATATATAAAAAAAGATTAAAGAAAAGGGTTGAACTTTTTTTTCCATTTTTAGGATTGTTATTATACTATAATTTAATATTTTTTTTATTCCTTTATTTATATATATATAAATAAATATATATAAATAAATAAATAAATAAATAAATAAATAAATAAATAAAATTATTTCTATATAATTTAGAAACTATATTCCTTAAAAAAAAAATTTTTTTTTTCTTTTTTTTTTTTTTTAATATAATTAGAAAACATGTCATAGAATATTCTATAAACTAAGTTATTTCATTGAGTTTAAAAAAAATAAAAAAAAAAAAAAAATGAAAAAAAAATAAAAATAAAACAAATTTTTCCATATGGAATATCAACACATTATTACATATAATATATATTGTAATAAACTGAAACTGATTTGTCACGTCATAAAAAAAAAAAAAAAAAAAAAAAAAAAAAAAAAAAGAAGTTTTATAAAACATCAAACTTTATTACTATTATGAAAAAAAAGAAAAAAGAAAAAAGAAAAAAAGAAAAAAAGAATACTGTATTTTATGATATTATGAAAAAAACTTTTTTTATTATTATTATTAATTTTTTTATATGAACTTATTTTTTTATTAAATATTAAAATAATGAAATTATTTTCATAGAATGGATTATGGTTTAAAAGGAAAAAAATAAAATAATAATTTTATTATTTAAAATAATTTTTTTTTTTTCATTTATTAATTAGAAATAAATATTTAACAATTCTATTTTTATTTTTTTTTTTTTTAGTTTATTTTTTTATTGTTTTATTTTTTTTTATTTTATTTATTATTAAATATTAAAATATTAATTTCATAGAATGGATTGTGATTTAAAAGGAAAAAAATAAAATAATAATTTTATTATTTAAAATAAAAAAATTTTTTTTTCATTTATTAATTAGAAATTTAACAATTCTATTTTTTTTATTTTATTTTTATTTTTTATTTTTTTATTCTTTTTTTTTATTTTTATTTTTTTTTTTTTATTTTTTATTTTTATTTTTAACTTAATTAGATATAAATCTTTCATTTATTTTAAAATAAGAATTTAATTTGATTTTTAAAAAGTATTTATTTACTTTTTAATTCTAAAATTAAATACTTATTTCTCTATGAAAGGAAATAATTTAAAAAAAAAAAAAAAATAATAATTATTATAATAATATTAAATATTATTTTTTTTAAATTAAATAAATCTTATATATACATAAATATATATATATATATTCGAAATAAATAAAAATTATTATTATTTATTATTAATTATTATTTTTTAAGAATATAAAAAAAAAAAAAAAGAAAAAAATTTTATTATATTTTTTTTATATTAAAATAATAATAATTTATAATAATTTATAATAATAATTTATAAGATTATCTATTTTACTTAAAAATAAATTATTATTTTTATAGATTTAATTCTTTTTTTTTTTTTAAAAAAAGAAAAAAAGATAATTTATATATAAATATATATATCTTAATTATCTTTTTGTTTTTTTTGTTGAATAATAAATATTTTTTTATTTTTATTTTTATTTTTATTTTTATTTTTTAAAAAAAAAAACAAAAAAAAAAATGAAAAAATTTAATTTTTTTTTATTTCTTCGATTTTATAGTTTTTGAAGACAATAATTAGATATAGCACATTTTTGTTCTACACCATTAATCACTTCTAAACCCCAAATACCATCTTCATAGGAAACAATTTCACATTTTTTACAACATCTATATTTATCACCAAAATTGGTACATTGTGAATTAGTAATACCACACCAATCATTATTTTCAACACCCCATTCATCTCCATTTTTACTAATATATTCAATTTTTGTATTAGGATTTTTACAACATCTATATCCTTTTTCAATAAGTGATGGACAATTTCCATCTTTATCCGTTTGATCATATTGATCATATTTATGTTTATCATCATCATCATCATCATCATTTTTATTATTAACAATAAGACAATAATCACCTTCTATACCCCAATCCCCATCATCATCATGAAGAACGGCTTTAGTTGTATCAAATATACAACATGGATAACCGGTTCCTTTACAACCTCCACGTTTTATATCATGTACTATTGTATCTACTTTTTGTCCAGAAATATATGGAGAATTTAACATATAATCCGCATAGGAACAATCCATATTATAAGTAGTACAAACAAATTTAAAACGTTGAATAATCCAATCTTTAAGTCCACGACTAACGGTTTCATGTTCAGTAACATTTTGATTATTAAGAACATTTGTTTTTATAGTTGTAAATTCAATATTTTTTTCAAAATCTTCAAAAGTAAAAGAATCTTCACCAAATCTTTCAAAACTTTCAAGTCTACCTGGTAAACGACCATTTTCATCAGGGATAAAATCTTCACGTTTATAATCAACAATATGATTTCTTAATTCATCAATACGTGGAATAATAATATTTGGATTATATACATCACGCATAATTTCATCCATGATTGATATTAATTCTTCACTTTTATCATTAAGTTTAAGAACTTCAAGAACATGATAAAATGGATAATAATCTTTAAGCATTTCTTCATTAAAAGTTTTATTTGGTCTTGATTGTCGATAATTACCAAAATTCATATCAAAATCATAATAAATAATAATCCATTTTTCCTTATTTTTTGTTTCAGCGGTAGGATCTGTAAATCTATAAAGAAAAGTATTTTTACCTTTATTATGATCTAAAGATCCAAATAAATATTTAGCAGCTTGCCATCTAATAAAACCATCGACATCAAAGAATTCTTCTAATTCTTCACGAGTTTTAGTTTTCATTAATTTTGAATTAAATTCATCAAAATCAGAATTATCCGTTATATCTTCATCGTCATGAGAACATTTTAAACCTTCAGTACTTTCTTCACATGCAAATAAATTTTTAGTATCTTTTTCTCCAAAATTATCTCTAATCCAATCCGCTTTAATAGCTTCTCTTAAAACATATATACCCATAAAAGTATCATTAACATAAAGTTTAGCATAATTAGCAGAAATTGTGGTTAATCCAACAATTTTATATAAATCATAAGCAAGTTTTTCTCTTAAAAAGGAAGGATCAACACTTTCAGCACGTAAACGTAATTTTTTAGTTCCATATAAATCACCATCTTTAATATTAATATTATAACCAACTTTAGATAAAGCTTTTGAAGAACTACCACCAATAGAGAATTTTACTTTTTTAAATTTAGTTATAATACTGAAAGTAAATCAATGATCCATTAAATAATCAATAATCAATAATCAATAATAATAATAATTGAAATGAGAATAAGTAGTAATTATATAAATATATATAAAAAGAATATATGTAAAAAGAATATATATAAAAAGAATAAATATATTATTAATATTGTATTTATATATAATATATATAATATAAAAATAAAACTTTTTCAATAAACTTTTTATTTTTTCTTTTTCTTTTTCTTATATATATATATTATAAATAAAATTTTTTATAATTATATAATTTTATAATTATGTTTTTCTTTATCTTTTTTTTTTTTTTTTTTTAAATAAAGAATCATAATAAATAAAATTATATATATAAGATATTTATTTATTATATTAAACTTTTATTTTATTTTTATTCTTTATTATAATTTATTTTCTTTTTTTTCTTACCTATCAAGTTCAAAAGTCATAGAAGCAGTATTAGTTTCAAAAGATTTACCCTTTTTTTTTCCTGATGGTAATTCAATAAGTTTATATGGTTGGGAAAGAATTTCTTCTAAAGTAAAATTAGAATATTTAGTAACAATATTTTCAAATTCAGATAATGTAATATTATGAGATTTATCATTAATAACACTATTAACAAAAGCATTATCTTCTGGATTTCCTTTAATAGCATCAACTTTAATATATTCTTTTACATAAGCTCTTTCTAAAGCTTTATTTAAATTAGCCCATGGTGCAGTATAACAAGCTTCATTTCTTTTTAAATAAGTAGGATTGGTATCCATTCTACAATGTAAATATGTAATGAAATTAGCATATTCAGTTTCATTAAGATGAACGGTAACAGTTGGAACCTTAAAATCTGTCATTTCAAAAAGTTTTGGACGAGTAGAATTTCTAAGAAAATTGTCAAGAGCAGTTATTTGCTTGACATTTACTAATAATATCAATTATATATATATAATATTGTTAAAAAAAAAATTTTTTTTTCTCTTTCAAACATTATTATTTTTAAATAATTATATTTGTTAACTTATAAAATAAATGAAATAAAATAGAGAAAAAGAGTACTTACGAAATATTAATGCTATTGTTAAAGATAATGTACTAAAATTAAACTTCATTTTTTATTGATTTTTTATTTCTTAATTTATTTATTTATTTATTTATATACTTTTATATATATTTATTCTATTTTTATTTTATTTTTATTTTTATTTTTATTTTTATTTTTATTTTTATTTTTATTTTTATTTTTATTTTTATTTTTATTTTTTATTTTTATTTTTTATTTTTTATTTTTTATTTTTATTTTTATTTTGTTTATTTGTTTGTTTTTATTTCTTATTTTATTTTATTTTTTATTTTATTTTATTTTATTTTATTTTTTATTTTATTTTTTTTAATGAAATTATTTTCATTAATTTTTTTTTTTTTTTTTTATACCAAATTATTTTGGTATTTTTTTTATTATTTTTAATTTAACTTAACTTAGGTTTTGTTATCCTTAAAAAAAAAAAATTTAAAAAAAAGCATGAAATTATCTTGATATTTATATTTAAAAAAAAATATTTTTTTTATATTATTTATTATAAAAAAAATGTTTATATTTTTTATTTATTATTTATTTTTTATTTATTAATCTTTTTGTTATAAAAAATATATCTATATTAATTAATTAATTAATTAATTAAATAATAAAATTTTACATTTTTTTATCTTTTTTTTTTTTAGAAAAACAATAAAAAAATTTTTTTTCAAAATTTCTAGTTACAAAATTGTACTTTCAATTTGTGTAACAATGATAGTTTAAATTAATTTAAAGGATGAAAAAAAAGCTAATTTTCAATATTTTTTCAATTTATTATTATAAAAAAAAATTATAAAAATTATAAAAAAAAAATTATGAAAATTATAGAAAAAAATATTATAAATAAAAAAATTAGAACTTTTTGTAAAGGTAAAAGTAAAAGAAAATGTAAATATTAAACTTAATAATAATAATATTAATAATAAAAATTATCTTTTTTTTTTTAAATTATGACTTTTTTTATTTTGTAACGAAAAATAGTACAAATAAAGAATGATAAAACATTATTCATTGGATAATATTTACATAAATTAAATTTTTTTTTTTTTTAAGTCATTGAGTAAATGATGAAATTTTTTTTTTTTACTTTTGTTTTTGTTTTTAATTTAATAAAGATAAAACAAAAATAAATAAATAATATAATACAATATAATATAATGTAATATAATATAATGAATAATATATATTATTATATATAGATATACAGAAAAAAAATTTAATTAAATAGGCTTATTTATTCATTATTAATATTATTATTATTATCAAAATAATTATTAAATAATTAATTTCATCCATAAATTTATTTATTCATTTATTTATTTAATTATTCATTTATTTATTTATTTATTTATTTATTTATTTATTCATTTATTTATTTATTTATTTATTTATTTATTTATTTATTTATTTATTTATTAAATAAATAAATAATTAATTTGTGGAGAAAAAATTGCATGAATAATAATAATAATAAAAATAACAAGAATTATATAATCTATATCTTTAATATTTGTTGTTAAATAATCATAAAAATTGAAATTTATTATTTATTATTATTTAATAGATTAAAAAAATAAAATAAAATAAAAGGAATACTTATGATGTTGTTACTTTTTTTTTTTTTTTTTTTTTTTTTTACTTTAAACGATTTAACCTATACAAACATTTTTAATAGGCTTGAAAATACTTATAAAAAATGTTAATGGAATTTTTTTCATTGTGTTTTTCAATTAAAATTTATTTACCAAAAAATATCAAATTCTTCTTCTATTATTTATAAAAAATGTATATATACTCCGAAAATGGTAATTTTACCAATATGATAGATAAAACATCGCCATTTATTTATTAATTTCTCTTAGACATGTAATTATAAATAAATTATAATATTATATTTTTATTAATATTCTTAAATAAAGATATTAATAAAAAAATAGTTAAATATTAAAATCATAATAATAATATATATTAGTAGGAAGTTTTAAAATTCATATATTTTCTATATTTCGTAACTATTTAAGTATTATACTTTAATTATAATAAAAACAATTCTAAAATTTTTTAATATTTATCTAATAACTTTTTTTGGTATTATATTTAACCAAATTTTTTTTACATATACGAAAAAAAAAAAAAAAATTCGTTATAAATACATTTTAAATTGAATATATATTATAAAAAAACAAAAAATAAAGATAAAATTTTTTATTAATAAATATATAAAATTATTATCTTAATACTTATAAATCTAAAAAATTTTAGTTTTATTTTTTAACACTCTTTTTAAACTATAATAGATTTATTAATATGATTACTCTCTAATAATTCTTTATTATTACTAATTAATAATAGAATTAAATTAAATTAGATAAATAACTATTAAATAATTGAATATAGATATTATATATAATAGTTATTCTAATTTTTATGATACATTATTATTGTATATATTTAAATATTTGCATGTCAATATAAATCAAATATTTTAATTAAAATATAAAAAATATTAAATTTTGTGGGGTTATGTTATTTTATCTTATGGTCTCATTTGGGGATTAGTTCTTGCCTTATATGGTACTGCTTCTATGGTATTTCATGCTTCACCTCTTACAATGCGTATTTTATCAGATGTATCCGCTTGGTCTCCAACATTTGCAGTTCCTATTCTTTATAGAAAACTTAAACCTAATACAAAGTTTATAAATTTTTTATAAAATTGTTTCCATGGTCAATTAAAAATTCCACTTTTCCTTATTTCAGGATTAATCATAAATTATATATATGTTATCATACCATATATATATGATCATAAATTATATATTTATTATCTTACCATGTATTATATAATAATAAATGTATTATATATAATAATAATTATTTATATTTTTTATCATACCATATATTATATACCATATATTAAATAATAATAATTATTTATATTTATATTATCATAATTATATCTTATATAACAATATTTATTTATTTAATTCATTTGTTTAGAATTATAAAAATATTAATACAAATTTAAAAATATTATACTTAAAAAAGAAAAATAAAATTATTAATAATGTAATAAGTAATAAAAAAAATTAAAAAAAATAATAATAAACATAATAAGTAAATAATATGATTTGATCAAGGGTACAAAGTGTTTATTAACATAATCTTGTGTTTACAAAAATATTTAGTATTTATTATTTTTATATTGAATGTAAAAAAAAAAGTGGAATGGAAATAGAAATTGTTTCAATGATGCAAAAATTTTATAAAAATAATAATTTTTTATTATTTTTATTTTTTAAGAAAATAAGAGATTATTTATAGCTAAATATTTAGAGATAGGTGGTAAATATAAATTAGACACTAGTGTTGTAAAAAATGGAAAATCAATTAACAAATCATGTCATATATATATATATATATATTTTTTTTTTTTCTGTTCTTATTGTATTAATCATGATAGTTAAACAAGGTGAATTGATTATTAATTTTTTTTGATTTGTTCTAATTTTAAGAATATTCGTATAAAATATTTTTAATATTCAAATATAGTACCAATTAGAGTACTATATATAACTAATTTGAAATTATTATAAGATTTACTAATATATATCTTTTTATATTACTTTTTCCATTTGGAATTTCAACAAATTTTGAAGTAAAAACCCATTGGTTTCTATTTAAACATAAATATTATTTATACATTATTAACTATAAAAAAAATATTACATTATTTTCATAAATTTCAGTATATAAACAGTAATATTTGTTGAATATAAAAAAAAAAAAATTATAAAAGTTTTTATTCATTTCTTTATTTTTTATTATATCTTTTTTTTTATTCTTTATTTTCATATTTTTTATTTTAATTTTTTATATTATAAAAAATGGACGATGTTACAGAGGAAAATACCAAAAAGTTTTATGAATAATTAAATGGAAGATGTGATCCCGAAATATTATTAAATATTGCAAGACATGGTGTGTATTTATATGAACCATTATTCCAATATGATAAAATAAAAAATCATGTAAATGTTGTGGAAATAAGTATTTTAACAGGCCAATATATTTTATGATAAATAATGATGAACAATTTAGAAGATTTGATTATTTTTTGTTAGATGAAAAATCAATGTTAAAAATATTTAAAAATATTTCGGAACCATCATTTACTCAAACTGAAAGTGATTATTTAAGATTAGTAATACCAAATAAATATTTTATAGATAAATATTTATTTGATACTAAATGTTTTCTTTCTGGTTTTAATTATGATTCTCTATGTAATATACATGAAAGTAAAATTATACATGAATGGCTATTTTATGTATATAAATATGATTATATTACAATAAATGATTTTGTAAAATTTTATGATATAGGATATTATCATATGAATTTACAATTCTTTTTATTTGAATATTTTTATTATGGTAATAAAAAATATTTAGAGGAATTATTTGAAAGAAGTAATATTGGTTTAAAATTTAAAATTTTATATAATATTCTAATGGAATATTCCTACGATATAAATATATTAAAATATTGTGCAAATTTTGTAAAAGAATATACTAATATAAATTTTGCACCAAATCTAATAGATAAAATATTTAAAAAAAATAATGATCGTAAAAAAAAAGAAATAATTATTGTTATTGATGGCGAAAATTATTCAAAGGAACCTTATCGTTATTATTTTATATATGTTAAAGAGTATTTTTATCGGAAATGAAAAACAATCCTATCATTAGACAAAATTATCAACAAATACTTTATGAAAATATTGATAAAATTGACGCCTATGAAAATACAAATCTAAAAACAAATTATATAGATCTAAGTTTTTTATTAAAAAGTGAAAACGAAAAAAAATATATTCAAAAATTTAAATTGGATCCTTACACTCCAATTAATAAATCAATGTTATATTCCAAGGATAGCTATTATAATAATTTTGAAATTTTTGATAATTTATTAAAAAATCCGAATTATATTTTTGAAATAAATAAATATGAAATTTTGAATGAAAAAGAACGGAGAATAATGTTATTATGTTATTTAATTTCATTAGTTCATAATAATATATATGATGAAGGTATTATCAAATTTTTAACAACTACAGTATTTTTTGATGGGATACATTTTTGTAAAAATAAGTTTTCTTTTTATTTTCTATCTAGATATTCATTTTGTCAATTAGATGAAATATTTAGAATATTTAGTAATATACCTCATGAAAAATTTAAAAAATATCTAAGATTAAACGATGACTAAATAAAGACCAATATAGATTCTATATTTAAAAAAAAAAAAAAAAAAAAAAAAAAAAAAGAAAAAAGAAAAAAAGAAAGTCTTATTTTTCTCAAGATATATTTAAAAAATATAATTCATATAATAATAATAATAATAGTTTTAATGTATTTTCAATTAATTAAAAAATTTTTATTATTCCTATTCATATTAATTTAATTATTATTATTATTATTACTATTAGTTTTAATGGTTAATATAATTATTATTATTACTTGTTAAATAATTTATTTCATAATAGTTTAGTTTAAATAATTTAATATTATTTAAACTAAACTAAACTATTTTGATATAAAAATATAGAAATTTTTTTTTATATTTCATTATTCATAATAACAAAATTATTATAAATCATATATATATATATGTATATATATGATTTATGATAATAATTGATATATACAGTATTCATTAACAAATATTAATTAAATTTCCTTTTTCAACAAATATGTCTTTATTTGATGGTAAAGTCAAGTAATAAAAAAAAAAGTTTTTATTACTTTTTTTTTTTAAACTTCATAATAAAAGCATCAATGTGGTTAATAAATAAAAAAAAAAGTAATTTTTATTATAACGAAGACCATTTATTTAGTAAAAAATATATATATAAAATATTATTATAATAAATATAAAAAATATATATATATATATATATATTTTTATTTACAAATCCAATAAAGCTTATAAAGAGTAAAAAATCAAATAATAATCTTTTTTTTTTTTTTTAACAAAAGATAAAAAAATAGTTTATTTTATTTTATTATTTTTTTTTTTTATATTTATATATATTTTATATATTGTATTTATATGTTCTATTACTTTATTATATATATAAATATAGTTATTAATTAATTAATATTTATTACTTCCTTTTTTATTTTTTTATAAAAAAAAAGTAATAATAAATATTAAGGAAAATAAAAAATAATAATATTTCATCGTAAGTATTTCTTAATTGATTATTGTATATCTATTTTTTTATTACTATTTTTTTTTTATTTTATTATTATTATTATTATTATTATTATTCTTTTTTTTTTTTATTAATTATTAATTATTATATTATTAATTATTTTTTTCTTTTATATATATATTATAAATATATATTTGTTTTTAATATAATAATATTAGTAAAAAAAAAAAAGATAATAATAATAAAAATAATAGTAATAAAGAATGTAAATAAATTTAAAAATATATGATATAAAGCTGTTTTTATGATCAATTATTATTATTTTTAATTATTTATTATTGATATTTTTTTTATTGAATTTGTATTGATTATGAATATTTATTTTATATTTTAACTATTTTTTATTTATTTTTTTATTTATTTATTTATTTATCTTTTTATATTTGGTTTTCGCTAAAATATTTTAAATATAATATATATTATATATTATATATTGTTTATTATATGAATTTTTTTTTTTTTATCATTTTATTTATTTAATCATTTTTTTTATTTGTTTATTTATTTTTTATTTTTTATTTTTTATAGATATGATATATGAATATTTGAATATGAAATATTAATTTTTTTTTAAAAAAAGTATTTTTTTATTTTTATTTTTTTATTTTTATTTTTTTTATATGATTTTTGTTATAGTTTATAGGTTATATATTGTTATGTATTTGATTTTCGCTTTTTTATATATATAGAATTTTTTATTTTATTATAAACGTTATATATAAATGTAAAATATGTTAATTATTAATTCATTTTATTTATATTATCTGTAAATAGTTGAACAAATAATATATGAAAAATAAATTGTATTTTTTTTTATTTGCTTTTTTCGCTTTTTTTTTTTTTTTTAATAATAATTTTTTTTTTATTTGTTTTTTCGCTTTTTTTTTTTTTTTTTTTTTTTTTTTTTAATTTCTTTTTAAAATATATTATATATTTTTAAAAATATTAAATTTTCAAAAAAAAAAAAAAAAAAAAAAATATTTATATATTTATTATATATTTATTTTTTTTCTTTTTTTTTTTTTCATTTCTATGTATTTTTTTTTTTTTTAATTTTATATAACAGAAATAATATTAATTATCATATAATTTTTTGTTTCTTTTTGTTATATAAAATTAAATAGAATATAAAAAAAAAAAAAAAAATAAATATATTATTAATAATATTAAAAAAAAAATAATATATATATTAATAATTCATTTTTCTTTTCTTTTCTTCCTTTTTTTTTTTTTTTTTTTTTTTTTTTTTAATAATTTTCAATATACTTTTTTTTTTTTTTTTTTGATATATAATGAAAAATTATCAATTTTTTTTTTTTTTTTTTTTATAAAAAAATAATCAATTTACATAATTTTTTTCTTTAATGATTTTAATATTTGTTATATTTCATCGTTTTTTTTTTTTTTTTTTTTTTTTTCGTTTCTATATTTATATATATATATATTGGTAAAAAATAATTTTTTTAAAAAAATTATTTAAAATATTATTTTTTTTTTACCAAAATTTTAAAAAAAAAAAAAAAAAATTTTTTTTTTTTTTGTTTTTTGAGGTTTTAATGGTGTGTGTAGGTAATAGGTAAATCATTTGTTTGTTTGTCTATTTATTTATTATTTATTGATTTACCAATTGATTGATGGATTGGTTTATTTTATTTTATTTTTATTTTTTACATGAATAGTTAATGGAACACCATTGACCATGTTCAACACCCCAATCCGTAGAATCTGTATAGACAACATTACATCCTTCACAACAAGGGTAACCATTAACATAATTTGGACAACGTTGTAAATCGGTAATACCACACCAATTACCATTTTCTATACCCCATTCTTTTTGAGTACTTTTACTGAAATGAATTTCGGTATTAGGTTGAGTACAACATGGATAACCATAAGAAATAGACCAACATTCTTCTTCAACTTCTTTAGGTTTATAACCATTTTCAAAAAGACAATATTTACCACCTTCTAAACCCCAATCCCCAGATTTATCGGTGGTATCTAATTTAGTATCTTCTAAGATACAACAAGAATAACCTGTACCTTTACAACCTTCATTTTTTTGTTCATGAAGAACTTCCTTAATTTCATAATTAGAAGCTAATGGACTACTTAAAATAGCATTAGCATAACTACAATCTAATTTATAATGATCACAAACAAATTTAAAACGTTCTACGATCCATTGTTTAAGACCTAAAGCAGTGGAAAGAGTACTAAAATCATTGAAATCATTAAAATATTGTTTAGCTTTAATGGTTGTATATTCACAATTAGCTTTAAAATCTTCATAAGAAAATTGATCCTCTGGTCTATTAATAGTTAATGGGAATCTACCTGGTTTATTACCATTAGAATCTGGAGTACGATCTTCTTTAATATATCTATCTAAATAATTTCTATATTGATCAATACGTGGGATAAGAATATTTGGATTAAAAACTTTACGCATAATTTCATCAAGAATAGAAATTAATTCTTCACTTTCATCATTAAGATTAAGTAATTGATATAAATTTGGATTTTGTTTATCCACAATTTCTTCACTAAAAGTACGATTAGTTTTTGGTGTTTGGAAATTACCAAAATTCATATCAAAATCGTAAAGAAGTGGTATCCATAAATCCTTATTGGTTTTTGGATCACGATATCTGTAAACTACATTATTATTTTCACCACTGGGATGATCTAAGGATCCAA
Source organism: Anaeromyces robustus (assembly GCA_002104895.1). Classification (NCBI taxonomy): domain Eukaryota; kingdom Fungi; phylum Neocallimastigomycota; class Neocallimastigomycetes; order Neocallimastigales; family Neocallimastigaceae; genus Anaeromyces; species Anaeromyces robustus. Next base: position 44,480 of record MCFG01000048.1, on the reverse strand, counting down.
ATAAATATCTAGCGGCTTGATATTTAATATAAGTTTTAACATCAAAGAATTCTTCTAAATCTTTACGAGATTTAGCTTTAGATAATTTATCTAAAAATTCATTCCAATCTGGATCATCAGTAATAGAATCATCATCATTATAACAATCAAAGAATGGATTACTACCGGTAGTACATTTATAAATATGTTTAGAACTCTTTTCACCATAATTAAATTCTACCCATTGAGATTTATAACCATCTCTTAAAAGATAAAGACCCATAAAATTATCATTAAGATAAAGTTTAGCATAATTAGCAGAAAGGGATGGTAATTCAATTAAATTATGTAAATCATAAGCTAATTTATCTCTAAAAAAAGATGGATCAACAACGACAGCACGTAAACGTAATTGTTTAGTATCATATAATGTAGTATTTAAATTAATATTATAACTTAATTTAGAAAAGAATCTAGTAGATCTACCACCAACCGAGAATTTAACTTTTGGAATAGTAGTTACTTTTCTATTTAAAAAAAAAATATAATATAATAAAATAATAAAAAATAAAATAAAATATAATAAAAATAAAAATAAATATAAAAATAAATATAAAAATAAAAAAAAATAATTAATAATTTTTATTTATATTATTAAAAAAAATTATCATTATTTTATTTATTTATTAATTAATTAATTAATTAATAATTTTTTATTTTTTATTTTTTTTTATTTTTTTATTTTTTTATTTTTTTATTTTTTATGTTTTTTTTTTTAACTTACTTATTTAATTCAAAGTCCATAGAACCATTTTCGGTTTCAAAATACATACCACTTGGAATTGGAGCAATACCATAAGGATGAGCAAAGATTTCAGGTAAAGTAAAATTAGAATAATTAACCACAAGCTTTTCAAAATCATTTAAAGAAAGTTTATAAGAATTATTTGTTAATTCTTCATATCTTTTCTTTTCATTATTATATTTAACAACTTTATTAACAACATTTTGATCTTTTCTTGAAATTTTTGAAATATCAAGGTAGGATTTATTTAAAGCTGTAGTTAAAGCAGTATTTAAATTAACCCATGGTGCTGTATAACATTTTTCATTTCTTTTTAAATAATTTGGATTGGTATCTTTTTCACATTCAAAACTATAATAGAAAGTTTTAAATTCATCTTCTGGGATAGTTATTTTAATATTTGGAATATTAAAGTCTGTAAGTTCAAAAAGTTTTGGACGTTTAATATAATCATGAACTCTAAATAAATTATCTAAAGTACTTGAAGTTTCATCATCAGCAGCTACAACCTTATTAGCATTTACTATTAATAATAAATAAAAAAAAATGAATATGAATATTAATAAAAAAAAAATTTTTTTTTATTATATTTAGTATATATAAAAAATAAAGTTTAAATAAAAAAATTTTATATATATATATATATATATTTTATTTATATTATATCATAAATAAATATTTGTTATTAAAAAAATAAATTACTTACAAAATGCTAATACTGTTAAAGAAAAGATTTTAATACTAAATTTCATTTTTACTTAATTTTTCAATTTTTTTTTCCAGAAAATTTTTTTTTGCTATAATTTTTTTTTCAATTTTATTTTATTTTTTTTTTAATTTCTTTTTTTTTTTTTTAATTTTTAATTGCTGTTTTTTTTTTTATTTTTAAGATTTATGTTAATAAATTGATTATTTTTTTTTTAATTTTTTTTTTAATATTTAATTAGTAAAATAAATAGTTTTTTTTTTTAATTATCTTTTCTATAAATGTTCAACATTTATAATTCCTATTTATTATTACTTTTTTTTTTTTTCTATTTTTTTTATCAAAAAAATATGAAGAAAAAAAAAATAAGAAAAAATAAATTTTTTAAAAAAAAAAAAAAAAAAAGAAACAAATTATGTTTTTTTTATATACTTTTGTATATTATTAAAATCTTATATTTTATTTTATTTTATTTTAATTTATTTTATTTTATACATTTTTTATATTTTATTTTAATTAATTTCCTTATATATATAAATTAGTAAATTAATAGTCCCACATGAAATGTTTTTAAATTATTATTTGTTGAATGTATGTATTATATGTTGAATAATAAAAACGTTTTTATTTTTTTCTTATTTATTTTTTCTTATTTTTTTTTTTTTTCTTATTTATTATTATTTTTTCTTATTATTATTATTTAATATTTATTATTTAATATTTATTATTATTTTTTCTTATTATTATTAATTAAAAAATAATATTAAACTTATTAAACACAAAATATATAAAAAATTAATCATGTATTTATTTTTTAAATTAAAAAAACATAATAAATTTTAATTTCTAAATTAAAAAAAGTACATATATTAGAATTGAAATAATTTTAAAAAGAATATATGGAAAGATATATATGTCAATATATTATAATGTATTATCCTTATATATATTGTAATATAAAAGATTAATTGTTGTAAAAAAAATTTAATATAAAAAAACTAAACTAAACTAAAATAAAATAAAATAAAATAAAATAGATGATTAATATATGATTAATATATATTTATATATATATAAAAAAAAAGGTATAAAAATTTTTAAAATTTAAATTTTTATAAAAATGATTAATAAATAAATAAATAAAAAGATTTTATTAAATTTTAAATTCTATGATAGAATTAATATTATATATAATATATATAAATATAATATATATAAATATAATTTAAAAGTCCTATTTATTTTATTATTAAAAATTAAGGATTATTATTCTTTCTTTAATTTTTTTAAAAAAAAATTTTTTTTATCATAAATAATAATATTCTTTGTGAAAATCATTTAATTTTCATACAATGAATTTAATAAATATAATCCTTTCTTTTTAATTAAGAAAATTATACAATTTAATTAAAAATATGTAATTTATATTATTGTGTAACATACATCATAAAAATAAATTAAATTTTTTATTGTTTAGGGAGTAGGATTAAAACAATAAACTTTATTTCTATTTAATTTTTTTAATAAATAAAATAATATAAAATAATATATATTAAGATATATAAGATGTACAATAAGTATATTAAAAAATCATTATAAATCATTATAAATCATTTATCACATTTATTCTTTTTTTTAATCATTATACATTTCTTTTTTTTTTTTAGATTAAATCTTATATATTATTTAAATTATATTTATTTATTTATTTATTTATTTATTTATTTATTTATTTATTTATTTATTTATTTATTTATTTATTTATTTATTTATTTATTTATTTATTTATTTATTTATTTATTTATTTATTTATTTATTTATTTATTTATTTATTTATTTATTTATTTATTTATTTATTTATTCCTTATAATAAGTAATATAATAATAAAATGATTATAAATTTTTTTTTTAAATTAAAGTCTTGTAATCTTTCAATTTTTAATATTTTTTTATTTTTTTTAATATTTTCCATGTTTCCCTTGATTTAATAATTTTAGATGTAAATCATTAAAGAAATGATCAAAAAGAATAAAATTTTAATAAATAATAAAATAATTATTAAATAATAATAAAATATTAAATATTAAATATTAAATATTATATAAATATTAAATAAATATTAATTATGATAAATGAATTCTTTTTATTAAGAATTAGAATTTATAAAATTTATTTATAAAAATAACACAAAAAAAATTTTTTTTTCATTTTATCTTATTATTTTACTATTATTATGATATTTTGTTATGTTTTTGTTTTGTTTTTTTTTTCTTGTTCTATTTTCCTTATTTATTATTATTGAGTAAAAAAAGCTAAAAAAATAATAAAAATTATTAAAAAAAAAAAAGGGGAAAAAAAACCATTATAATTATAATTATTAAATAATAAAATTATTATATATTATTTAGAATAAGCCATGGGGAATTTTTTATCACCAAAATTTTATTAATATGAGTAATATGGAGTTTTTTATCATTATGACTTTTTTTTCTTATTTTATTTATTTATTTATTTATTTATTTATTTATTTATTTATTTATTTATTTATTTATTTATTTATTTATTTATTTATTTATTTATTTATATTGTAATTTATTTAATACAATTAAAAAAAAAACAATACCAATAATACATTACATTACATTACAGATTTATTATATTTTATTATATAATTTATTATATAATTTATTATTATAATTTATTATTATAATTTATTATTATATTTTATTATTATAATAAATTTATGTATTATCATTATCATTATGAATAGTCTTTACTTTATAATATATTTGAATATTTATCATTTTAATTCTATAATTGTTTTTCTAATTATTATTATTATTCTAATATTCTATTTATTATTGTTTATTATTATTATTAATTATTAATTATTGTTATAATTAAAAAAAAAAGAATCATATTGTTAATATGTTAATAGTTATTTTCATATAACATAAAATAACAATAAAAAATTTTTTTATATTTTTGATAATAAAAAAATGAATATTTATTTTTTTAATGAATAGACAAAATTAATTAAAACTTAAAAAGGTTTAATCTTTAATGAAAAGTTAAAATATTTCCTATTGTATTTTTATAAATTATTTTATTTTAATAATAAAAGTATTATTATTATTATTATAATAAAATATTTGAAAAATAAAATAAAACAGAAAATAAAATAAAATAAAATAAAAATAAAATAAAATAAATATATATATTTATATATACATATATACTTTTTATAATAATTATATATTTCTAAAATAGAATTTATGATTAATTTTTAATTTTAATCATACTATATACTTAATGAGAATGGGAAAAAAAAAATTAAAAAAAATTAAAAAAATTAAAAAAATTAAAAAAGTTTTATATGAAAAAAAATGCATAATCTGAAAATTCAAAAAAAGGTGAAAAAAAATAAAATGATGTGATTTTAGTATTCATTATCATTTATTTATTAAATTATAAATTAAGAAAATAAAAATAATATCTTATTTTCCAAATAAAATGAAAACAAAACAAAAAAAATTACAAATATAATGACAATATAATTATCATTATTATTGTAATAATAAATTATAATAATAATGATAATAATGATAATAATAATAATTATACAAATAATAATAATAGAATAATAATAGTTAATGATGATGATAATAAATAATAAATAATAATATATAATAATTAATAATTGGAATCTTTTTATTTTTTAAAAAAAAAAAAAAAAGAAAAGAAAAAAAGATATTCAGGATATATAATAAATGATAAAATCTTTTAATAATAATAATAAATAAGAATTTATTAATAAATGGGGTTGGGGTTAACTAAAAAAAAAAAAAAAACTCTTTTTCTTTTTAATTTTCAATGCCAATATGCCAATATATCAAAACATTTTTTTATTTTTAAATAACATTTTTTTACTTTTAAATTAAATTCTTTTTTTACTAAAAAACAAAACAAAAAAAAACAATAATAACAATAATAATGAATCTCCTTTTTTTATTTGTTGTTAAAAGAAATAATTAACAAAGAGTTTCTCCTTATATATATATATATATAAAAAAAACCTTAAAATATTTCTATTTTCTATATTCTTTTCAATATAGAATATTATAATTATTAAAGTTATATAAAGTAATTTAAAAATTATCTTTTTTAATAAAGAAGACAAAAAAAAATAAATATTAAAAAAAATGTTATAAAAAAAATAAAAAATTAAAATGAATAACAATAATAACAATTAAGTAAAAATAAAAAAAAAATTTTTTTTTAAAGAGTAACATAAATCATATATCTATTTTAAAATGCTATTTTTTTATTTTATTTTATTTTTATTTTATATTTTTATTTTTTTATATTTTTATTTTTTTATTTTATTTATATTCTGTATTTATTTAGTGTATTTTACTTTTCTATTTATTTTTATTTTTATATTTTATTTTTTATTTTTATTTTTATTTTTTTGATATTCTGTATTTATTTACTATTCCTTTTTTTTTTTTTTTTTTTTTTTTTTACTTTTATTACTTTTATTTTTTTTTTCTTTTTTTTCTATTCTTTTATTCTTTTATTCTTTATTTTATTTTTTTTTTTTGTTTTTTCTAATTATAAAATTATTTCTTAGGTTTTACTATTTTTTTTTTTTATATTTTTAATAATTGTTATTATTGTTATTTTTTTATGAATTACCAGAATTCATTTTTTTTTTTTTTTTTTTTTTTTTTACATAATTTTTTTTTATCCTTATACATTTTATATATATTTTTTTTTTTTTTTTAATTTTTTTTTATTATATTTTGGTTTTAGTTTTATTATTATTATTATTATTATTTATTATTATTATTATTACTGTTTTATTATTATTGTTGTTATTATTAATAGGAATATCTTTGATAATAAAAAAATATAGTTTAAAATATAATTTTTTTTTTTTTGTAGGATAATTAATAATTTAAAAATAGTAAATTTATATAGATATAAATTATGAAGAATAAAAAAATATATATATATTTAAAAAAAAAAAATATTATATATATAAATAATAAAAAAAAATTTTTTTAATTAAAAAAAAAAAAAAATAATTATAATATAAATAATATAAATAATAAAATATTTATTATATTATATTATTATTATTATTTTATAAAATGTATATAAAAAAATTATATAAAAAAAAAAAAAATAACAAGTTTTAAAATGATTCAAAAAAAAAAAAATTTTTCAATTTCTTTTTTTGAATCATTTTTTACTCACATAATTTTTTTTAAAAAAAAAAGTCAAGTTATTAAAAGTCATAAGTTTTGAGATTTTCTTTTCTTTTTTCTTTTTTCTTTTTTTCTTCTTCTTCTTCTTATTTTAAATATTGATTTCGTGGTTATTAATAAGTAATATAATGTTAATACTTTACAAATAAAAAATAAAAAAAATTTTTCTTTTTTTCTTCTTGGCTCTTTTTAAATTATTATGAGTTATTATAAAAACCATGATTAAAAATATTAATATTAATAATAAAAAAAAAAAAAAAAATAGTAATATATTTTACAATTAAATTTTTTTTTTCTTTTTTTTTTTTTTAAAAAAAAAAACTTTCTCTAATTTATTATATATATATGTAAATTGAATAAGTATAAATTGTATATTGTAAATAAATAAATAAAAAAAAAATTAGAAAAAAATAAATATTTATTTATTTTTTTTTTTCTAGTTAAAATTTTATATATATTATTATATGTATATATGTATATATGTATATAAATATTTTTTTCTCTTTTTTTTTTTTTTAAATATTTTTTTTTTTTTTTTAATTTTTTTTTTTTTTTAGATTTTTTGAATTTTTATTAATAATAATTATTTTTTAAAATGAATATATTCAATATATTCCATATAAATTGTAGTTTTATATATAAATATAAATATAAATTATATTATATTTTTTTTTTATAATTTTTTTCAATTTTCAAAAATATACTAAAGTTTAAATATGTGTTCAATAAAAAATTAAAAAATTAAATAATAATAATATATAATAATATATAATAATTAATAATAATTTTTTTTTTGATATTATTATTATTATTTATTATTTATTATGTATTTATTATTATTTATTATTATGATTATTTATTATGATTATGATTAGGATTATTATTATGATTATTATTATGATTTACGATGTTAAGAACTTATTTATTTTTTTTTTATTTATATATAATAAAAAAATAAAAAGAAAAAAAGATATTTTTTTAAATGCTTATTTTAAATTAAATAAATTTGTTTATTTTTTTTTTTTAAAGCATTCCACACCAAGTACCATTTTCAATACCCCAAATTTCACCATTAGCTTCATCATTAAAGGTAACTTCTTTAGTCATTTCACAACATGGGAAACCTTTAGCAAGGGACCAACATTGTCCATTAGCATTAGCTTCAACAGCGACAGCATCTTTTGGTGCTTGATATCCATTTTCAAAAAGACAGAATTTATCACCTTCTTTACCCCAATCACCACTTGGATCTTGACTGGCTAAAGTAGTATCACTAAATATACAACAAGCATAACCTGTACCATTACAACCTTCATTAGTTAAATCATGTTGAACTTCTTCAATCTTATAATTAGAATAAGCTGGACTACTTAAAATTTCATCTGCATAACTACAATCTAAATTATAATATTCACAGGCATACTTAAAACGTTCAATAACCCATTGTTTAAGACCAAGAGCGGTTTGAAGATTGGTATGATCATTGAAATTATTGAAATGTTGATTAGCTTTAATTGTAGTAAATTCAGTATTGCCTAAAAAGTCTTCATAGGTAGCAAGTTCTTCTGGTCTTTCAATAGTTAATGGGAATCTACCTGGTAAATTACCATTAGCATCTGGAGTACGATCTTCTTTAACATAGGGATCAATAAATGCCTTTAATTTATCAATACGATCAATAAGAACATTTGGATTGAAAACGGTACGCATAATTTCATCCATAACACTAACAACTTCTGGATTTTGACTATTAAGATTAAGAAGTTGATACATTGGATTACTTTGTTCTGGGACATCTTCTTCAAAGGAACGATGAGTATCTGGTGTTTGGAAATTACCAAAGTTCATATCAAAATCATAAAGAAGTTGAATCCATTGATCCTTACCAGTAAGATCATCATGAATTCTGTACATATCATTATTATTAGTACCACTAATATGATCTAAGGAACCAAATAAATATCTTGAAACTTGAGTTTTAATGTAAGATTTAACATCAAAGAATTCTTCTAATTGTTCACGAGTATTAACGGTAGCTAATTTATCTAAAAAGGCATTCCAATCTGGATCTTGATCATTGATTTCTTCTTCATCATTAACACATCTAAAGAAAGCATTATCACCAAAAGCATCACTACAAGTATAAAGATGAGTAGAATTCTTTTCACCGAAAGTATATTCAACCCATTTAGTTTTATAGGCATCTCTCATAGCATATAAACCCATGAAATTATCATTAATGTAAAGTCTAGCGAAATTTTCAGAAAGAGTTGGTAAACCAATAGCTCTAGTTAAATCATAAGCTAATTTATCTCTTAAGAAAGATGGATCAACAGCAACAGAACGTAAACGAAGTTGCTTTACACCAAATAAGTTTCCATCCTTAATATTAATATTGTAACCAACTTTAGCAAAGAATTTAGTAGATCTTCCACCAACAGAAAATTTAACTTTTGATTTTTCAGTGACAGTATTATCTAATTCAAAAGCTAATGAAGCTTCTTCAGTTTCAAAATACATACCACTTGGAATTGGAGCAATAGCATAAGGTTGAGAAAATATTTCTTCTAATTTTAAATCTGAACCAGCTTGAACAAGTTGTTCAAATTCTGGTAAGGAAAGAGTGTATACTGAATTTGGAATTTCTTCATATTGTTGAGTAGCATCATTAAAAGTGGCAACATTACTAATTAAAGCTAAATCAGTTTGAGTTAATCTATTTCTATCAATGTAAGCTTTGTTTAAAGCAATAGTTAAAGCAGAATTTAAATTAACCCATGGAGCAGTGTAACATTTTTCATTTCTTTTTAAATAGTTTGGATTGGTATCCTTTTCACATTCAAAACTGTAAAATAATAATTGAAAATCTTTATCATTTAAAGTAATTTTGATATCTGGAACATTAAAATCTGTTAATTCAAAAAGTTCTGGACGTGGAGAACTATTATCGAAAAAATTATCTAATGCAACAGCATTTCTTAAGTGAACTAATAAAAAAATATCATAAAAGGTTATGATAATAAAAGATATTATAAAAGTTATTTAATATTTAAATATTTAAAAAAAAAAATTTTTTTTTATTATTGTTGTTTCAAATATTGATATGTATTTTTTTTTTTAAAAAAAAAAAAAAAATTACCAAAAAAAATAAAAAAATAAAAAAAATATTAAAATTATTAATTTAAAATAATATTAAATAAAAAAAATTTTATATGATCATTTAAATAATAACTTACCACATATTATCATAAATACAAATAAAAATTTGTTTATGAATTCCATTTGTATATATTATTATACTTTTAAAAAAAAAAAAAAAATTGATATTATTTGTGTTTTTTGTCTTTATATAAATTGTTTTATTTTTTAAAAAAAAAATTTTTTTATAAGTTTATAAAAAAATTAACACTGTATTTTAGAAAAAAAATAAAGGAAGTTGAATGTATATTATTTTTTTTCTAAAATAAGCTTTACAAAAAAAATATACTCAATATACTTTTTTTATTATTCTATGATTTTTATATATTTTATTTTACAAATATGTATTATTTCTAATATGATTAATTTTCACTGAATAGTTGAATATATTATTTACAAATATACAATTTAATAATATATATAAATTCTAATTTACACTTTTAAGTGAATTTTTTTAAAAAAAAAAATAAAATAAATTTTACGAAAATTTATTTTTTTAAAAAAATTTAGAGAATTAAATAAAAAAAAAAGTAAAATTTCTTTTTATATATAAAAAAAATATTAAATAGTATAAATTAAATAAAAAAAAAATTAATAATATTAATAAAATATTAAAATATTAAAATACTAGCATATAATATAAAATAATATATGAAAAGTTTTTTTTTTACTATTTTATTAATTTCTTTTTTTTTAATTACATAATATAAATAAATAATATATAATATTATAGAATTATATATTATTTATATTATTTTATTATTTATATTATTTATATTCTATTATATTATTTAGTTCATTTAAATCATATCATTATTTGTATCAAAAAAGAAAAAAAAAATAATTTTTTTTTTCTTTTCAATATTTATTAATATTTAATTAATAACATAAAATATTAATTTTGCATTTTATTTAATTTATTTATTTATTTATTTTATTTAATTTATTTAGTTATTTAATTATTTATTTATTTATTTTTTATTCTACTTTTATACTTTTTTTATTATTATTTATTATTTTCTATTATTATATAATTAATTAATGTAATACAATAAATTATTTTTTTTAATCTATTAAATTACTTTTTCATATTATTTTTATTTTCTTTTTACCTAATTTTTTATTTTACTTTATTTTTAATTAATTAAAATAGTAAAAAAAATCAGTCCAAAATTAAATAGAAATTGAAAAAAATGGAATTTAATTATTTAATAAGATTTTAATTAATTAATTTTTTATATTAAAATTGTATATTTAATATTAATATTGTTACACGAATTACTTGAATAGTAATTTTTAATATAAATTAAAGTTTCCAATCCCTTTATCTGGAAATCATTTTAACGGTAATATATATTAACCTATGAAATTTATGTATTTTATATACCGTTTAAATTTTTACTGAGATTTTTCTGAAATTGACCAATAAAATGGTTCGTAGTCATATAAATAATATATTAATATTTAATTATAAAAAATTTATTTATCAATTTTCATTTTGTGTTTTACCATCATTTTTATTATTTAGTTATTGTATACCGTTTTTTATTATTATTATGATTAAAAACTTTAAATAATAATATTATTAAATTAATACTATTAAAATTATAAATGATTACAAATAAATAATAAATAATAAATAATAAATTATGGTGAGAATTAAGTAAATCATTAAATATTGAAAGGATTTTATTTTATTTTCTTATAATTATTATTTATTATTTTTAAATAGAAAAAGTTTAAAAAAATAAATTAAAAGAATATTTTAATTTATTTATTTATTTTTAGGATATGTTTTCAATAATAATTATTATAAAAAACAATAGAAAAAAGAAAAACAAAATCTTTAAATATAAATATTAGTATAAATATAAATATAAATATACCCCACAGATAATTTTAAAAAAAGATTAATAAAAAATAGTAAGAAAAACCAAGAAACAGAAAATCATTAAACACTAATAAATATTTATAATAATAATTATAATAATAATAATTATAAATAATAAATAAATAAATCATAAATAATTAATTAAATAGTACTCATAATTTTAATACTAATTGATTATAATAATTTTATAATAATTATAGTTATAGTTATAAATGATGATTAAATAGTATTCATGATTAATTAGTACAATAAAATAAACTTTTTACTTATAAATCTCAATAATAGGTATAATTTGAAACAACAGACAACAGATCTTTATTTTCTTTAAAAAGAACAAAAAAATTTTTTAAACTTTATTTCTAACTTTTCATATTTTATTTGTGTTTTAGAATTAGAATTTTTAAGGTTTAATATATAAAAAAAAAATGGTAAAAAATTTCTTTTTTTTTTTTTTTCACTTGTTTCATTTTTTTTTTTATATTTAGTTTCATTTCTATAAAAGTAAATTTTCCTTATTAAAAATGTTACACAGGTTATAGAATGTTTGGGTATCATTAATTGATATATAAATCATTAAAATTTCTTTTATTTTTTTTTATTTTCGTAATTAATTTTTTTTTTCATAATTAGTTTTTTAATTTTTAGTTTTAGAATACTATAAAGTAAAAAAATTAAATAATAAATAAAATAAAATAAATAAAATATAATAAAATAATATAATAAAATATAATAAAATAAAAGCATTTTTAAAAATCAAAATAATAATAATAATAATGATATTGATAATAATAATATAATAAAAAATGCGGCAAAAGAAAAAAATTTTAACGGAATACAAAATATTAAAAAAAATTAAAATTTAATAATAAAAAGTTGACAATTGACAAGATTTCTATTATCTAATAAAAATAATTATAATTATAATAAATAAAAAATTTATATTAATTATAAACAATTAATATAATTATAATAATAATTATTTATAAATTATTATATGATAATAATAATATATAATGATAATATAATATAATTGAATAGAATAAAAATGATATCTTTATAAAATATAATTATTTTTAAATTATTATTTAACTACAATAAAAAAAATAAAAAAAGAAAAGCATAAATAAACATAAAAAAATAATTTTCTTTTTTTTTTTGATTTTATTTTAAAAATTGAAAAATTGACTTTATGGTTTATGTTTTATGATTCATATTTTATAAATCATGAAAAATGTTTTATAATATATTTAATAAAACACATTTTTTTTATATAATATATATACAAAAACCATGTTTCAATTTTTTTTTATCCATTTAGTAAAGTATGGCCTAAACCTTAAGAAACAGAAATAAATACTTTGGATAAAAAAAATTATTTTTTTTTGTTTTAGTTTTACTTTTAAAAAAAAATAAACAAACATATTTTTAATTTAAATATTTCCTAATATGGAAATAATATGTTACAAATACTATATAAGTAAAAAAAGTGATTTAAAAAGCAAATTTCAAATTATAAAAAAATTAACATTAAATAATATCAAGTATAAACTTATATATTGTTATTATATATTGATATAATTTATTTATTTATATTCTTATATATATATTTTTATCTATTATACATTTATTTATTAATTTATCTATTATATAATTATTTTTTTTTGATAATAATATTATTATATATATTATTTTTATATTAATTTTATATAATATGATATATTTCTATATTGATTTATTATATATACCCTACAATATATTATGATTAATAATTAATATATTTATAATATTTATAATATTATTAATTATATAATATTAAGAAATTTTTATTATTATATTATTATATATTAACCTGTTTATATGCAATATTTCAAAATATTTATATATATATTTTAAAAAAAAATTGTATTATATTTTTTTTAATATAATAATAATATAACTAAATAAAAATCCCATTCCATTATGATAGAAATAGAAAGGTTTTATTGATTATTTATTAAGCAATATTCTTTAATAAATAAATAAATACTTTTATTTATTAACGTTATTTGTTAATTTATTCATTGATATTTATTTTTTCAATAAAAGTAAGTAATAATATTATTTAAATAAAATAAATTATGGATTAATTTCATTCCTCTTTCATTATTATTTATTTTCAACAAAAATGGAGAATCTACAAAAAAAAAATGTTTATTTATATTATTATATCATCTTTATATAAAAATTTTTAATTTTATGGTCAAATTTTTAGTGTTATTAGGTATAACAATAGAAAAGAAAAAAATAAAAGAATAAATTATAATTTTATTATTATTACTATTTTAATTATATTATTTATTTAATCATTTTTTTTAATTATGATTAATTATTACAATTATTTATCATTTGTTTTTTTTTTTTATTTATTTATTTTATTTATTTTTATTTATTTATTATTATTTTTATTTATTATTATTTTATTAGTATTATTACAATTAGTTATTATTATTTAGCATTTAACATTTAGTATTTAAATTTTTAGTATTTTTAAAATTTGATTCTACCAAATAATGTGTTAACAGAATTATAATAAAACTTTTATAATAAACAAAACAAAATTGAATAAAATAAAATAAAATATTTAATTATAATAAGAATTTTTTTTAAATAATGATATAAAAATTCAACAAAAAAATACAAAAGAAAATTTTTTATAATTTTTAAATAATAATAATAAAAATTAATTATTAAAAATTTTATTTATTATTATTTATTATTATAAAAATTTTTATTTTTTAATTTTTTTACTTCGTTTTTTCTTTCTTTTTTCTTCCTTTAAAATTTAATATTAACATAAGTTATAAATATTAATTTCATTTATAAATTAAGATTTAACAAATAGTTATAACATTAATAAATATTTGTTAAATTATATAAAAATATTCTATTATTTAATTAGATTAATTTTTTTATAATCTTATACATATTAAGCTAATTGCCAAGTTGACAACTTCTTTCATATTTATATATTATATTTCAATAATATACAAGATGATTACTGCAACCTCAACTTAGAAATCATCAGTAAGATACTCTTGTCTATATCTACCTTATTTCTAACCTTTCTACTCTCTCGCTTAAATATAATCTCTTATTATAGAAGTATTGTTGTTATATCTCGAATTATAAATTAAAGACTAGTAATAATAATTTATTTATTTGTTTTAATTTTTAATTCATATTTATAATTTTTATTTTATTATTATTTATTCATTCATTTTTTTTCGTTTTGTATATTAATTATTTATTTTATTTTACTTTATTTTATTTTATTTTATTTTATTTTATTTTATTTTATTTTATTTTATTTTATTTTATTTTATTTTATTTTATTTTATTTTATTTTATTTTATTTTATTTTATTTTATTTTATTTTATTTTATTTTATTTTATTTTATTTTATTTTATTTTATTTTATTTTATTTTATTTTATTTTATTTTATTTTATTTTATTTTATTTTATTTTATTTTATTTTATTTTATTTTATTTTATTTTATTTTATTTTATTTTATTTTATTTTATTTTATTTTATTTTATTTTATTTTATTTTATTTTATTTTATTTTATTTTATTTTATTTTATTTTATTTTTATTTTCTATAAAGCATTTTTACAGTAACATGAAGTAGCAACTGCATATGAACAACCATTACAGATTTTTTCATCATGAGTAGGATGGTTATAAATACATCCTCCAGTATCACAGTGTTCTCTAAGATCCAAGATACTATTCTCATAACATACTTTTTCTCTAGTATAACAATATTCAGCGGGAATAGAAACCCTCTTTGACCAGGCGATAACGGATAAGAATAATAAACACAATAAGTATGTAACAGTACAGTACTTCATATTCGCAAACAAAAAAATTTAAATTTTTTTTTATTAATAATAATTATATTATTTTGTTAATAATAATTATATTGTTTTTTGAAAATAATATTTTTTTTTAAGATTTTTTTTTTGTCTTTTATATTTTTTCTCAAAATTCAACTTTAGTATAGATTTTGGAAAGATAGAAAAAGATGGAAATTCTAATGAATATAAAATAGAATTTTTTATTAATAATAATAATTAATTTTAAATAAAATCTATTAACTAATTTATTATTTAATCGTGAAATATATATTAATAATTGTACTGATAATATAAGTATAAAGAAACTTTCTTTATAGGTTTCTTAAATTTAATTATCAATTGATGTATTAATATCAGTTTTTATTATGTGACTAATTAATACATTAATATTAATCTCTTTAAATGGAATGCTTTAATAAATTGTTTATTATATATTATTTTTATGATATTATTTAATATATTAATTATTTTGTTGACCATTAAATATTAAATCAACATGGTGCCATAAATGTTAATTCAAAAAAAAAAAAATATGTCAAATAAAAAACTTTTGATCATGAAATTAAATCCAACTATAAATAAAAATTAACCTATACTGAATGTATTACAACATCCTCATTTAAATAACATATTATATATATATAATTATTATTCATATCATTAAATAATATTTTTATAGTTTAATTTTAAATAAATAGACTATCTGTCAAATTAGTCTTTTCTAGATATTATGTAGACTTGGTATCATCTATTCATCATTTTCTTTCTCTCTCTCTTTAATTGAAAGTTTTCTTTTTTTTTTTTTTTAGTTTAATTGTAACAATTTGATTTATTTATTTTTAATATTATTATTTTATTATATAATAAAATATTAATTAAATCTCAAAAAAAAAAAAAAATTTTTTTTCAGTA
This sequence comes from Anaeromyces robustus, assembly GCA_002104895.1. Classification (NCBI taxonomy): domain Eukaryota; kingdom Fungi; phylum Neocallimastigomycota; class Neocallimastigomycetes; order Neocallimastigales; family Neocallimastigaceae; genus Anaeromyces; species Anaeromyces robustus. Next base: position 27,819 of record MCFG01000048.1, on the reverse strand, counting down.
CAAGTTATTTAACAAAACCAATTTTGTATTAAATTAATTTGATTTTCTTTAATGGTAAATCAATCGAAAATAATTCAAAAATGTTTTTTTTTTAAAAAATAGATGCATAATAAATAATACAGAATAATCACAATAATTAATAATAATATTAATATTTTTATTAATATTATTAGGAATAATAATTAATTAATTAAATGAATATTAATAATAAAATGAATATTAATATCAATAATAGGAATAATAATAAGAAAAAAGAAATTATACTAAGAAATAATAAATATTCAACAATATTGTATGATGACATCATAAATCTAATTAATATTTTTCTTAATAAAAAAAAGAGTAAAAAGTTCTAGTATTAAAAAAAAAAATAGGAATTAACATATAAAGTAAAATGGTGGTATACAATTTATCTTTTTTTTTTTTTTTTGAAATATTTAATATCATTAACAGAAAATAGAAATTTTGTTTGCTTTTTTTTTTTTAATCATCAAATTAATTAAGGAAAAGGAAAATATTCTAATTAAATAATATATTAGAATATATAATAGAATATAATTCATTTTATTATTAATAAATTATATTATTATATATTAACATATTTATGTACAATATTTCAAAATATTTATATATATATTTTAAAAAAAATTATATTCTATTTTTTTTAATATAGAATATAATAATCACATAATATAATAATCACATAATATAACTAAATAAGAATTCCATTATGATAGAAATAGAAAGGTTTTATTGATTATTTATTAAGCAATATTCTTTAATAAATAAATAAATACTTTTATTTATTAACGTTATTTATTCATTGATATTTATTTTTTCAATAAAAGTAAGTAATAATATTATTTAAATAAAATAAATTATGGATTAATTTCATATTTTTGTTATTATATTATATTTTTATTACAATGATTAAATTTTATTAATAATTTAATTAAATTTATTAAATTTTATTAATTTTATTATTATTCCAAAAATGATAAGAATTTAGCATGTGAATTGCTAGAGTTACATGTGAATATTAAGTATTATATGGAAAAATTTATATATAATTCATATATAATTATCAGTTACCTAAAATGTAAAATGGTTAGATAATTAAACAAAGTTTCCCAAATTTGTCATTTGTCATGCTAATAATTTTGTATTAATAGATATTACTATTACTTTGGTATTTGGGTAGCACATAATTAATACGTAATTTATTTTACAATGGCTATAATGATTATATAATGTTATAAATAAATAAAAAAAACTAAATTGTATAAAATAAATCATTATGTGTTTTTTTTATGATTCATGTATTTTAATATTTAAATTCAATAAAGTTGACGTACAAATTGTGTGCCATAAAAAAAAAAAAAAAAAAAAAAAAAAAAAAAAAAAAAAAGTATAAAATAAATAAATAAAAATAATTATAAATAAACAAACAAACAAACAAACAAAAAAAAATAATAATAATAATATTTATATAATAATAATAATAATAATAATAATGAATAATAATAATAATTATTATTATTATTTTTATTATTATTATTATTATTTTCTTTTAACATGAATATTTAATGTTTACATTATTTTTAGAATAAATTATTATTGCCTTGATTATTACTATTATTATTAATATTATTATTATTATTATTATTATTATTATTATTATTATTATTATTATTATTATTATTATTAACTATTATTATTATTATTCATTATTATTATTAACTATTATTATTATTATTATTCATTATTATTATTAACTATTATTATTATTATTATTCATTATTATTATTAACTATTATTATTATTATTATTCATTATTATTATTTATTATTATTATTCATTATTATTATTAACTATTATTATTATTATTATTCATTATTATTATTAACTATTATTATTATTATTATTATTCATTATTATTATTAACTATTATTATTATTATTATTATTCATTATTATTATTAACTATTATTATTATTATTATTATTATTATTATTATTAATTATTCATTATTCATTATTCTTATTTGTTGTTATTATTATTACTAATTATTTATTTATTATTATTATTATAAATAAAAAAAAAAAAACAACTGTTTTATCATAAATAACTATTTACTTTAATATTTATTAATTATTACTTTTAAATAAACTCTTTTCTTTTTATTAATTAATTTTAAATATTATGATTATGATTATAATAATCTATAATTTTATGATATAAATTGTCACTTTATAATAATATTTCTTAATATTATTATTATTTATAAATAGGGTTATTTAATAATTTCATCTTTTCTTATCTATCTTTTTTTTTAATTGTGATTGATTATATTTTTTATGTATGATATTTCTTTTTTTCGGTAATAGATAATATATATAAAAATTATATTTTATATTTAATAAATACTTATAGAAAAAAAAATTTTCATGATAAACTAAACCTTTAGCACTTTTTTTTTTTTTTATTTCTTTAGTCCACACAATTCGTACATCATCCTTATTGAGTTTAAATATTTATAAAAAAAAACACATAATAAAAAAAAATGATAATAAAAAAATAAAAAAAAAAAAAACCAGTTAAACATTATAGATAATAATGAATAATACTGAAAGGAAAAAAAAGTAGTGTTAAAAAACAATAAATCCATACTAGTCCTAGCCCTTAATGTTGAAAACACAATAGGACAGTCTAGTAGGGCAAATGTCGAATCCTATTACCATTCTAAATGGAATGGAATAGGATAGATCAATTTTTTACTTTAATTCTATATGTAGAATTGACGTTCCTTGGAGAGGTTAGTTTTGAATTTATTAAACAATATATATTGTCTTTTTTTAAACAATAGGTATGATATCATTCCATAGAGCCCCACAGATCGCAACAAGAATGGAAATTTTGAATTATGTACACCAGACTCAGACTCAGTCAGTCAGTCTGACACTTAAAAAACAAACATTTCCATTCCTTTTTTTGTATGGACAACTAATTATTATTTATTTCATTAAAAAGGCAAGTTCTCTTCTCTTCCACCAATTAAAAAAAAAAATATAAATTCGATACCTATTATTAACAAAATTTTCTATTTCCTAAAAATATTGATATTACATCTACTATTATTGTTCTTATTATTATTAGAACTACCTTTTATAACCCTTAACAATATTATCTACGATTAATTTTATTATTGACACTAGAGTTTAGAGTTATTACTGGTCACCAATAAATTATTAAAAAGACTATTCGAAAAAATAAAAAAAAAAATTAAAAAAATATATATGATCGAAGAAATGATTAATACAAAGATTTTTATTCTTAAATAGGAAGCAATTAATAAATCAATGTCTTTAACACAAATAACTACAATTATATTTATTTCACAAAAAAAAAAATAAATCTATAATAATTTTTTATAATTTTCATAGATATTAGAAAATAAAAAAATATTATAAAATTATTTATTTTTTTCTTAAATACTATATATGAAAATCTATTTTATTTTATTATTTTTTATATATTTTATTAGTTTTATTAATATATATATGTGCATATATATATATCTTTTTTTTTTTTTTTTACATAATAATAATAATTTATAAATTAAAATATATAAAATGTTTTTATATAAATTATGAAAATTATATATATAAAATAGTTATTATTAATTATGTATTTTCTTTTTTTTTTTTATTTTTTATTATTTTTATTATTTTTTATTTTATTGTTTCTTCGTTTTTTTCGATATTGGTTGCTTGTTGATAAGAAATATTATTAATATTTCTATATAAATATATTATAAATTATTTGTTATCATTATATTATTATTATTATTATTATTAGTTTGGTATTATTATTTTTTTTTTTTTTTGCTTTATAATTTTTGTTTTTTGTTTTTAATATTTTCTGTCTTTTTTTTTTTTTTTAATTTTTATTTGTTTGTTTGTTTTGGTATTTTTAATTTTTGTTTAATTTTTTGATTATTGCTATAATTTTTTTAGGCAGAAAAATATATATATATATTTTTACCTTTATTTTTATTTTTCTTAAATTTATATTTATATTAAAATGAAATTAAATAATATCTAAAAATAAAAAATGAAAAATAAAAAAATAAAAATAAATAAAATAAAAATAAAATATTTATTTTTATTTCTTTATTTTCTTCATTTTTTATTTTATTTTTTAAAGAAAAAAAAATTTTTTTTTTTCTCTTTTCTTTTCTTTTTACTTTTATTTTTATTTTATTTTATTCTAATTTTATCAAAAAATTAAAATAAATTTTGAAAAGAAGAAAGAAAGAAAAAAAATTTTTTTTCTTTTTTTTTTTTTATTTTATTTCTAATTTTAAATCTTAAATTTTTTTAAATATTTTTTTATTTCTTTGGTGGTTTTGGATCTTTTGGTTTTGGTTTAGGTTGACAAGTATATGGAATGGAACACCATTGACCATATTCAATACCCCAAGTATGTCCATCACTACCTGTATAACTAACATTACATTCTGTACAACATCTATATTTACTTGTATAATCTGGACAAATTTCTTTACCTTGTAAAGAACTAATACCACACCATTCCCCATGTTCAAAACCATATTCAACACGGGTTTGTTTATTAACATAGGAAACAGGAGTTTTTGGATCTTCACAACATGGATAACCTTCAAAACTAGCCCAACATTCTCCATCAGGTAATTCCTTTTCTTTATAACCATTTTCAAAGAAACAATCTAAACCACCTTCTCTACCCCAATCACCAGATTGATCTTGAGTACTTAATGGGGTATAATCAAGGATACAACAAGCATAACCTGTACCTTTACATCCTCCTCTTATTCTTTCAACGGTTTCTTCTTTTATAGTATAATCACTAAGGTATGGACTTTTCATAAGTTCATCAACATAACTACAATCTAATTTATAATAGTCACAGGCATATTGGAAACGTTCAATAACCCATTGTTTAAGACCTAAAGCCGTAGAGGTATGTTTAAAATCATTGAAATTATTATAATGTTCAATAGAGACAATGGTTGTAAATTCTGAATTATGTTTGAAATGACTATAGGTGAATAAATCTTCAACTCTAGTAGCCATAATATCAAATCTACCTGGATAACGACCATTATCACCTTTAGTACGATCTTCTTTCACATAAGATTTAAGGAAAGTTCTTAATTGATCAATACGTGGAACAAGTACTACTGGATTGAAAACTTTACGCATAATTTCATCCATAATTTTTTTAACTTCTTCACTTTCATTATTAAGTTCAAGTATGGAATATAATGGATTATTTTTATCAACAATTTCTTCTACAAAGGTACGTTTAGTATTTGGTTTTTGGAAATTACCAAAATTCATATCAAAATCATAAAGAAGTGGAATCCATATATCCTTATTAGCACTAACATCATGATACATATATACTACATTATTATTATTACCACTTTGATGATCTAAAGCACCAATTAAATATCTAGCTACTTGAGATCTAATATAGGTATCTACATCGAAAAATTCTTCTAAATCTTTACGAGTTTTAGCTTTATCTAATTTATCTAAGAATTCTTCCCAATCTTTATTATCGGTAACATCTTCATCATCATTAGCACAATTAAAGAATGGGTTTTTACCACCACTACATTTATAAATATGTTTAGTATCTACTTCACCAAAAGTATTTTGAACCCATTGAGATTTATAGGCATCTCTTAAAAGATATAATCCCATAAAAGTATCATTAATGAAAAGTCGAGCATAATTAGCAGATAAACATGGTATACCCATGATATTAAATAAATCATAAGATAATTTATCTCTCATGAAGGTTGGATCAACAGTGACAGAACGTAAACGAATTTGTTTAGCTCCATATAATAAATTATCACCTTTAACATTAATATTATAACCTACTTTTTCAAAGAATTTTGTTGATCTACCACCAACAGAAAATTTAACTTTTGGAAATTCAGTGACTTCCCTATATAAATTAATCAAATATTTAATTATTGTAATAAAATAATAATAATAATAATAATATATTTAGATATTTAGATATTATATATATAGATATTTAAATATTTAGTTATGTGTGGATATATCAATATAATAATAATATTTCAATATTTAATAGTTTAAAAAAATTTAGATAATTTAAATAATAAAATATAATATAACAAATTATTATAATTAATTTTAAATAATAATAATTATAGTAAATTATTATTTAAAATTAATTATAATATTTTATATTATATTATATATTATATAATAATATTATTATTATAAATTATAATTAAAATAATATAAATATAATAACAATAGATAATAGATATTAGAATAATAATTAATTTGAGGTGATACTTACTTTCCTAAGTTAAAAGTCATAGAGGCACTAGAAGTTTCAAAATATTTAGAATCTGGAATACGAGTAAGTTGATATGGAATAGAAAATAATTCAGGGACAGTATAATTACTATAATTCTTAACAATATTTTTAAATTCTGGTAAAGTAATATTATGATTTTTATTTTTTACTACATCAAGAATTAATTGTTTATCATTTTGTTTAATATCATTATTATTATTAATGTTATCCATTTTAAAGTACATAAAATCTTTATCAATAGCTTTTTCTAAAACATTATTTAAATCAACCCATGGAGCTGTATAACAATCGTCATTTTCTTTTAAATATGTTGGACTACAATCTTTCATACATTGAAAGCCATAAAATAAAGTTTGAAAGTCTACATCATTTAAATGAATTTTAATATCTGGTACAAGGAAATCTGTTTTTTCAAAAAGTTCGACACGTTTAACATTATGTTTTCTAAATAAATCATCAAAAGCAGTTGCTTTCTTTATATTAACTTTTTAAAATATATGAATTGATAATTAATAATAATAGTAATAGTAATAATAATAATTTAATATGGATAAAATAGTATATAAAAATATTATTTAATAAATAATAATTATATAAATATAAAAAATAATTAATATTCCAAAAATTATTTAAAAAAAAAAAAAAAGAAACATTTTAAGCAAATTTAATTAAATAAAAAAAAGAGGAAAAATATATTTACATAATAAAGTAGCTGCTAATGGTATTATTTTATTATAATTTAATTTCATTTTGATATCTTTTTTCTTTTTTTTTAATTATTATTATTTTATTTTATTTTAATTTTAAATTTTTAATTTTTTCTTTTTTCTTAAATTAATTTATATTGAATTTTTCCTTTATTTAATTATTTTTTATTTTTTATTTTTACTTTATTTTTATTTTATTTTTATTTTATTTTTATTTTTTTTTTAAAATTCTTTAATAAAATAATTATATACTAAAAATTTAAGTCTTGCAAAAACCTTAGAGTATATATTTACTTTATTATTTTATTTTTTTTTTTTTTATTTTTATTTTTTTTAAAAAAAAAAAGAAAAAAAGTTTAAAAAAAAAAATTCTTGAGCAGTATAATTATTTATATAGAATTTTTATCCACTCATAAAATTTCATTTTAATTAAAATTTAAATAATAAATAGAAATGTATTTTATATTCAAGTATAATATATAATATATAATATATAATATAATATAAAATATATAATATTTAAAACTATTAAAAATTATGATTATTTCAGTCAGAAAGAAAAAAAATATTATTAATTAAAATTTTGAATAATTTAAATATAGAATATTTTATTAATTAGATTTTACAATATATTATACTATGCTATAATATATTATATCTTTATTAAGATAAATATTTTAAAAGTAAAAGAAGAAAAGAAGTTGTTAGATTACCGAAGAGTTAATTATGGTAATCTATTTAGATATTTATTGTAAATATATTATTCTCTTTGTAATTAAAAAAAAAATAGAATAATAGAGAAGGAAATACTATTCAATTATAAAATATTTATTATTTAATACATAGATAATTCTTTTATCAATAAATCAATAATTTATAACTAGCATTATTTCAGAATGTTTTACATTCTATAATTTAAAACATACCTACATATATAATTAGTTATTTTAAGTAAAACAATATTTTTATGGTCACGTATTAATTATTATTATTATCAATGAATTATAAAATAGAATAGTAAAAAAATGCAAATATAAATATATATAATATTATAAGCAAAAAAAAAAAAAGGATTAATACTAAACATTAATTATTAAATTTTAAATATTAATTAACTTTTTTTTTTTTAATGATTTATTATAAAATAAAATATTTTTCTATAATTAAATGTATAATATATAATAATAATAATAAATTAAATGGATATATAAATAAAAATTAAATAAACATTATTTATATTTAATAACAATTCTATTTAATTAAAATATATATATAATAAAGATATTCATAATAAAATCCTAATACTAAACTTTATTTAATATAAAAAATTAATTTAATATTATTAATATTAATAATTGTTCCTATATAAGAAAACCTTTTTAATTAAATTTAAAACTTTATTTATTAATAAATAGATTAAATTAATTAATATTTTTATCTTTTTACTCATTTTAAACACATAATAAATTAAAAAACGATGTTATAAATCTAATACATCAAAATAAAAAAAAAAAAGAAAATATTATATATTAAATATTAAAAAAACTTTTTTTTTTAAAAAAAAAATTTTTTTTCTTTATTTAATATATAAATTCATTAGAGTTTCACAATATAATATATTTGATTTATAATAAGGATATGTAATAAATTAAATAGAATTTATTAAAATAAAGGATGAATTCCTATATAAAATAATATATTTCAATATATAATAATATATTATCAATTAACAATCACTTTTAATATATATTTTTTTTTTTTTTTTTTTAGTATTATTCTCCTAATTGTTTTATTCTTGGCTCACCTATAATAGTAAAGAAAAAGAAAAAGAAAAAGAAAAGAAAATTTTTTATTCTAATAAATAAATAAATAAATAAATATAAATAAATATAAATAAATAAATAAATAAATAAATAAATAAGTAAATAAACAAATAAATAAAAACTATATTAGTATAAAACTATATCTAAACAAAAAAAAAAAAAAAAAAAAAGAAAATACTTTTAAAACCTTTAATGTATATATATGTATATCTATTTTTATTATAAAATATTAAAATAGCTATTATAATTATTTTTAGAAAATAAAAATTATCCATTTTATAAATTATTAATTTTCATTATTGTAATTATAATTATTATTATTATTATTATTATAATTATTATTATTTATTTAATTCTATTATTTTATAGTGTTATTATTGTTTCACTTTAATTAAATCTTCTTTTGACCATAGTTAATTTAAATTATAAAAAAAAAAAAATAAATGGAATAAAAAAAAAAAATTAAAAAGAATAATAACTTAATGTTTTATCTTTTTTATATATATATTTAATTATTAAAATAACTTTTTATAATTTTTTTATTTATAATTTTCCAAAATATATTATTTTTTTTTTTTTTTTTGCTATTATAGTATATTTTTGTAATAGTCACTGTTTTATCACAATGTGACATCATTCCTAACTTTCTATTACTATTATTATTATAAATATTATTATAATTATTATTACTATTATAAATATTATTATTATTATTTATAAATTGCACATAATAATTAATTTATTAATTTTATGTATAATATTTATAATAATATTTATAATAGAATTAATAAAGAATATTTCTTCTGTCATTTTTATAATAATTAAGATTTTTAATAAACAAATAAATTAATTAAAATGAATAAATAAATATTAAAGACTAAATATTAAATATTAAATATTATTAACTATTATTATTATTATTATTATTATTATTATTATAAATGTAAAATATATGAATATACCAAGGGCGTCGACGCCGAAAAGGTAAGGCAGGGAATTTAATTCCGATACATTCATGTGAAAATCACATGATAAGTCTATAAAAAAAAATTATTATAATTATTCTTATTTAAACTTGATTTTTTAATATTTAAAATAAACTACAAAAAAAATTAAAATTAAAATGTAATATCATAAATAAATATAAAATAATGGTAATTTTATTTTATGATATAAAATTGTAGATCATTTAATTATAGAAATGGAAAAATTTTAGATATTAAAAGAAAAATTAAACTTATGACTTATAAAAATGATAAAATGACTTAAAAAAATGATAATTTAATTAATAAATTATATAATATAATTAAAAGAAAAAGAAGAAAAAAGGAAAAAAGGAAAAAGGAAAAATAATAAGAATAAGAATAAGAATAAGAATATAACCGGTTTATTATTTAAATAATAATTTGTTATGTCATATTCTTATTATATTTTATATGTTAAAATATGTTATATTTTAGAATATAAAAAGTTATTTTTATGAGAATAAGGAATAATTAGAATTAGAATCATAATTAATATTTAATTAATTAAATTTTAATTAATTACAAAAGATACAAAAGGAATTTTAAAGATTAAAAAATGGTTTATATTTTTATTTTTTTAGTATTCAATTCTTTGTTATACATAAAATCATTATTATTACTAATTATTATTATTTCTATAGTATTAATATTTAATAATAGAATATATATATATAAGAGAAGAGAATATATAAATAAGATAATAACAGTTGAAGCTTTTTTTTATAAAAGAGGAAAGAAAAAAAAAAAAGAATATTATATAAAGAAGTTTCAACCCTTTTCTACTTTATTTATTTATTTATTTATTTATTTATTTATTTATTTATTTATTTATTTATTTATTTATTTATTTATTTATTAATTAATTTATTTATTTATTTATTAATTTATTTATTTATTTATTAATTTATTTATTTATTTATTTATTTATTTATTTATTTATTTATTTATTTATTTATTTATTTATTTATTTATTTATTTATTTATTTATTTATTTATTTATTTATTTATTTATTTATTAATTAATTAATTAATTTAAATTAATAATAATTATAGTTTTATCTGTGTAATCCTATAATTTTTTAATTTATATGTGAAGTAAAATAAACATAAATTTAAAATTATTAGTAAATAATGCGCCACAATAAATTATTATATAATGTAAATTATATAATAATTTAATACGTATTAAATTTTATTACAATACATAAATTTATTAAGAAATTAATTAATAATATAAGAACATAAAATCTATAAAATTATTTTATTATATACATAAATTAATGTATTATTTACATTAATTATAGTTTTATAACATTAGGTAAAATATAGAAAATAGTGATTAATTATTTATATTAGTTATAATTATAAACTCCTTATTTTTCTCCTTAAAAATAAGGTAAAGAAATAATTATACAAATATTAAATAATTATAATTTTAAAAGTATAAAAAGAATTAAAAATATCTAATATAAAATGTAGACAAAAATTAAGTTCAAAAATATAATAAATAATTAATAAATATAATAAATTTTATTAAAACAAAATTCTTTCCTTATTTAAAAATTTTCTGAACCTTGAAAGTGTCATACCTCATATGAATAATCAATGAATAATCATTTAGTAAATAATAAAAAAGTAAAAAAGTAAAACACAGAATATTAAAAAATATTTGTTTTTCTTTTTAGAAAAAAACACTTAATGTTAAACGTAGCAAAAAGAATACTAAAAATTATTTTAATATATGCAACATAAATAATAATAATAAATAATATGAATACAAATAAATAAATAATTATATAAATAAATAAATAAATGATAATAATTTAATTATAATTATAATAATTAAAATAATAATAATGACTATGATATATATAGTATATATATATATATATATATTTTTACTGTTCGTTAAGCCTTTTTTTTTTTTTTTTAATTCTAATATTCGTTTATATTTATTAAGTAGATTTTTTTATAAAAAAATTATTTATATAATTTATATAATGGTTTTGTTGATTAAATCGTTTGAAAATTTATAGAAAATTCTTAAAAAAAAAAAAAAACAGAAAAAAAAAATTTTTTTTTTTATTTTTCTTATTAGTAAAAAAAGCATCAAATATAATAACTGTTAATATCTTAATTTTCCTAATAATTTAGTTAATAAATAAATATTAATTAGGATAATTAAGATAATTAAGATAATTAGGATAATTAGGATAATAGTTATGATAAAATTACCCCTCCTTTTTTTATTATTATTATTATATTAAAAAATAATAATAACAATTATCTCAAGATTTGTATAATGTGTATTATTTATTTATTAATATTATAAAATAAAATATAAAAATAACAATTTAACAAAGTAAAAAAAATTATAAAATTTTAATATAAATTACTTTCATTTGTTATTTTTATGTTTTTTAGTTTTTTATTATTATTATTATTATTATTATTATTATTATTATTATTATTATTATTATATTATCATTATTATTAAACTGTTTTTGTTTTTTTGTTTTTGTTTTGTTTTTTTTTATTTTATTTTATTTTATTTATTTATTTATTTATTTATTTATTTATTTATTTATTTATACTAATACTAATAGAAATTAAAAAAAAAAATGTTTCTATAATTTATTAAATTTTAAATAAAGATAAATATTTAATTATTATTTAATTAATAGAATTAGAATGTATAAATAAATGTGAAAAAAAAAAAAAAAAAAAAAAAAAAACAATCTATCCAGATTACAAAAAAAAATAAATAAAGTTTTATAAAAATTGTAATCATACTATATTAGTTATTAATTATTAACAATTACTTTTCTTTTTTTTTTTTTTTTTTTTTTTTTTTTTTGTTGTTGTTGTTTTTTGCTTTTTAATTATTTTGTTTTTAATTTTTTGTTTGTTTGTTTGTTTGTTTTTCGTATTATTAATATTATTATATATAATTTATCTTTTTTTTTTTTTTTTTTTTTTTTTTTTTTTTGATTAAATAAGTTGTTTTATCTTTAAATAAATCTTTTTTTTTTTTCTTCTAATTTTTAAAAAAAAAAAAAAAATTAAAATTGTTTATATATATATATATTGAAACTTTCATATTTATCTTTTTTTTTTTTTTCTAATATTATATATTATATAAAATATATAATACTAGGAAAAAAGAAAAAAAGAAAAAAAAAAAAAAAAGAAATAAATAAAAATTGATTAATTAATATATTAAATTTATATATATATATATATTTGTTCTTTGTTTGTTTGTTTTTTTTTTAATATATAATTTTTCTTTTTCTTTTTCTGTTTTTCTTTTTTTTTTTTTTTTTTTTTTTTTTTTTTTTTTCTTATTTCTTAATAATATTGTTTATAATACAAAATAAAAAAAAAAATTTTTTTTTGTATTTTTTTTTTTTATTTTGTATTTTATTACTTATATTTATTTAATTATTTATATTATTTAATTATTTAATTATATTTAAACTTTACAAATATATGGAAGGGAACAAAATTCACCAGTCTTTTCTAAACCCCATTTAATATCATCAGTGAAATGAACTTCACAAGTAGTGGTACAACATTTATATTTTGAACCTTTTGGACATTGTTTTTCAGTAATACCACACCATTCATTATTTTCAACACCCCATAATTTTCCTGAAGATTTACTAGTATAGGAAACGGTGGTTTCAGGATTTTGACAACATGGATAACCTTCAGCGATTGACCAACAATTTTTAACATCACCTTCATTTTTGAAATTAAAAAGACACCAACGATTACCTTCAATACCCCATGTACCAGTTTCATCGGTACTATAAACAGCGGTATCTCTAAAGACACAACAGGAATAGGAAGTACCTCTACATCCATAATCTCTTACTTTATGATTATCACGTACTGAAATTTCAACATTTTCCATGTAAGAACCATTTAAAACAATATCAGCGTAACTACAATCAAAATGATAATGTTTACAAATAAATTTGAAACGTTCTGCAATCCATTGCTTAAGACCTATAGATTTAATATCATAACAATTCTCACCATTAACACCACTACATTGGGAGGCTTTAATAGTAGTAAATTCAGTATTCTTTTTAAAATCTTCATAATCAAAAGAATCTTGAACATGATTACCCATTCTTGCAAATCTACCTGGATAATTACCATTTTCATCAGCTGTACGATCCTTCTTTACATAACTTTTAAGGAATACTTTTAATCTATCAATACGAGTAAAAAGGAAAAGTGGATTGAAAACTTGTTGCATAAATTCTTCCATAAGTGAAAGAATAAGTGGATTAGTTTCATTAATTTCAAGAATAGAATATAATTTATTTTTAGTATCAACAACAACTTCATTGAATGTAATATCTGGTTTAGTATCTCTATAATTACCAAAATTTAAATCAAAATCATAAAGGAATGGAATCCATTTATCCTTATCAGTAGTAGTATCATGATATAAATAAAGAACATTATTATGTCCATGACTATTATGATCCCATGAACCAAATAAATATCTAGCAACTTGCCATCTTATAAAGGTATCAACATCAAAGAATTCCTTTATTTCATCAGGTGTTTTGGCTTTTTCTAATTTTTCAATAAAGGTTGTCCAATTTGGATCATTTTTAATTTTTTCATCATCATTTCTACAATTAAATATAGTACTCTGACCATAAGATTTTTCACATTCATATAAATGTTTAGTATTTTCTTCACCATAATTATTCTTAATCCATTGAGATTTGAAAGCATCTCTTACAAGATAAAGTCCCATAAATTTACCATTAATGTAAAGTCTAGCATAATTAGCAGAAAGAGTTGGTAAACCAAGGAAATTATGTACATCATAACCTAATTTATCTCTTATGAAAGTTGGATCAACAACTTCAGCACGTAAACGTAATTGCTTAGTACCATATAAAAGTTCATCCCCTTTAATATTAAGATTATAACCTAACTTTGAATAAGATTTTGTTGATCTACCACCAACTGAAAATTTAACTTTTGGAAATTTCTTAGTTTCTCTATAAAATATTTATATAATAATTAAATAATAAATAAATAAATAATTAATTAAATAATTAAATAAAAAATTAAATGAATAAATAAATAAATAATTAATTAATTAATTAATAATATAATAAATATTTTTATTTGATAATTAAAAAAATTTCATTAATATAATATAATCATTAGTAAAAAAAATATTTATTATTTATTGAATATTTAAAATATATATATATACATATTTTAAAATATTTTTTACATAAAATACATATAATATATACATATTATATATAACTTACTTTTCTAATTCAAAAGTTAATTGAGCTTTATCAGTTGAAAAATCAGTTGGAGAAATTTCAATAACTCCATATGGATGTGAAAATAACTCTTCTAAAGAAACATCAGAATATTTTTTAACAAGGTTTTCAAATTCAGAAAGAGTGATATTATAATTATGACTTTTTATAACTCTATCAACTAATGCTTTATCAATTTCTTCTTTTATATCATGAATATATTTTTTACTGATTGCTCTTTCTAAAGATTGATTTAAATCAACCCATGGAGCCGTATAACAATCATCATTTCTTTTTAAAAAAGCTGGAGATTGGTCTCTTTCACATTGCATTGCTAAAAATAAGCCTTTATAATCATCATCATTAAGTGTAATTTTAAAATTTGGCATTTTAAAATCAATTAATTCAAATAATTCGGCACGAGTAGCATTGGGATTATTCAAATAATCACTATCAATTGCTACAGTATGTTTGATATTAACTTTATTTATTTATATATATTTATATATATATTATATTATGTATTATTATTAATATTATTAATATTAACTAATAAATAAAAAATTTATATAAACAATAATATTTTTATTAAATTGCTTACATAATGCTATAGAAAGTAATGAAAAAGTTCTTAAATAATTGAATTTCATTTTGATATTTATTATTATTATTATTTATTATTTATTATTATTATTTATTATTTATTATTATTATTATTATTATTATTATTATCTTTTTTTTTTTTTTATTTTATTTTATTTCTTCTTTTTTTATTTTACTTTTAATTTACTATTTATTTTTATAATAATGTATGAAATAAATAATTTTTATTAAAACACAATAACTTGTGTATATATTATTTTAATAATATTATTAATTTCTTATTATAAAAATAAATATTTTTATCTTTCTTCTTTTTTTTTTTTTTTTTTTTTTTTTTGCAATTTAGTTTAAAAAAAAAATTTAAAAAAAAAAAAGCAGATAATTTCTTTTATATATATGATACAAAAAAAAAATAGAAAAATCCACTATTAATCTAGATAAAACAAATACAAATATATTTTTTTTTTTTTTTTTGACATTTAAACTTTTTTAAATATTCAATTATACTAATAATATATTATTATTTAATTAATATTTAATAATTCAAATAATTCAATAATAGAAAAAAGAAATTGAAAAAAAAAAAAAATTTTTTTTGTTTTTCCTTTTTTAATATAAATTATATTATTATTATCCATAATATTAAAAAAAAAATTTTTTTTTTTTCTTTTTTATATTAATTAAAATTAAAAAAAATAATTATTAAAACTGTTAAAAAAAAAAAAAAAAAAAATTAAAATTGAATTAATAATATTTTATATAAAACTTTTACTATTATAAACATTTTATTTATTCAATTGTTTTTACTATTATACCAATAAAAACAAAATTAAATAAAATAGAAAAATTGTTTGTTATAAAAAAAAAAACATTGCTATTAAACTTATCAATATAAAATTATATAAGAAATAAAACAAATGAAAAAAAAAATGAATATATAGAGATGTAATTAAGACACTAATAAATACATTTATATATATAACTTTTTTTTAAACACATTTAATTTATAATACAATTATAATTATAATTATATTGATGAAAATATTAAAAAATTATGTAATTATGTAAATTATATTAACATTGTGTAAATATTCTTTTATATACAATTTAACTATAAATATTAAATATACAAATTATAAATATAAATATTAAATATATACAATAAAAATTTTTTTGTATATATTTATATCTTATATTTTGTGTTTTGTTTTATTATTTGTTTATTTTTATTAAATGATTTCTTTTTTAATTACAAATATTTATTAATTATTTTAAAAATAATGATTATATCTTTTAGCAATGATATAAAAAAAAAGTTGAAGTTCTTCTAAAATCATTAATATAGTATCATATATCATATTAATTATAGTATATATAATATCATTTTATTATTAAGTATTAATTATTATTATATTTTATTTAATTATTTTATTATTTATTGATATTTCTTTGATTTTATACGATTAAAACTTTTACCATTTAACTTACTCCATCTTTTTTCATTTGGATAATTTTAAAGTTTCTTTTTTAGGTTTTATATATATTAATTGTATTTGTGTAACATTGTAATACATATATCCAATTACTCTTGTTGACCAATTTTTTTTATATTAATTAAACTTTTTTATATAATTTTTTATTATTTTATTTTGTTTTATTTTATTAAATAAAATTTTTAATTATAATTTATAATTTATAGAATTTATATGTAGGATTAATTAATTATTTTAAATTGATTATAAATATGATATAAAGAATTGTAATTTAGTGTTACTTAACTGTATAAGATTTAAACGTATTAAAATGTAGCTTAATGTAATATAATAGTGTGACTTGTTATTATAAGTAAATATTGTGTAATAATGAAAATCATAATAGAATAATAGATAAAGTTTCATATCCATTGGAAAAAAAGCATAATTTGACTATTTTTTTTTTTTCTTTTTTCAAATCAAAAAATAACAAATTCAAAATAATAATGCATTTACCATTATCAATTATCACTTTCTTTATATATTCTCAAATAAACACATCAACTATTACTTTAAAACATAATTATTATCATATTATTTGTTTGAATATCTATTATTTACAATATTAATGATTAATTTTAAACTTCAATATTTTACTAATTATAAATTACAGAATTATTTAAAAATTAAAGTATTATTAATTCATTTATTTATTTATTTATTTATTTATTTATTTATTTATTTATTTATTAACGGATTTATTTATTTATTTATTATTTATTTATTTATTTATTTATTTATTTATTTATTTATTAATGGATTTATTTATTTATTTATTTATTCATTTATTTATTTATTTATTTATTTATTTATTTATTAATGGATTTATTTATTTATTTATTTATTTATTTATTTATTCATTTATTTATTTATTTATTTATTTATTTATTTATTTATTCATTTATTTATTTATTTATTTATTTATTTATTTATTTATTTATTTATTTATTTATTTATTTATTAATGGATTTATTTATTTATTTATTTATTTATTTATTTATTTATTTATTTATTTATTTATTTATTTATTTATTTATTTATTTATTTATTTATTTAATATAATTATAATATTTTCTTTTTTTTTTTTAATTTACTTTTTAATTAAAATTCTACCATATTATTCATAATTCATTCATATAAAATAAAATTCAATACCTTTTGACAGAAAAGTTTTATAATATTAAAAAATTACAAAATTTTATCTTTAAAAAAAATTTAATATAAATATATTAAAATTTAATTTATTTGTTTATTTATAGGATTACTCTTTTCATTATACTTAAATAAAAAAAAAAATCTATTAAAGTACATGTAAAACTCTGATAATTATATCCCAATTTTTACAAGTCTTTTGTTAATAAACAGTTATATATATTAAATATTTATTATTCACTTGCCTTTTATTAATTTTATAATTTTTACATAGATATAGATATATTTCTACAAAAAATTATATATATTTCATATAGATATTTGAACATTTTTCTTTCCTTAATATAAATATCAATTTTTTTTTTTTTTACATTGTTTATAAAATAAATATTTCTATATATATAGATAAAAAATGTATCTAAAAATTGTATCTATATTATGTATTATAAAAAAAATATAGCATGTATAAAATAGGTTATATGTATTATATGTATTTGAACATTTGTTTATATAAAAAAATATGCATAAAATAGGTTATAATATATGTATTATATGTATTTGATCATTTGTTTATACGAAAATAAATATCATTAAAAGAAAATAATAAAAAAGATGCTTTAATAATAAATTGAGTAATAGTTTCATTATTATTATGATAATTTTCATTATATAATAGTTTAATATTCTTTTAGAATTTCAGGATAAGTCAATTTAACTCTTTTTTTATTTAAATATTAATACAATTAAAGATATATATTTATATAAAATGTTATATATGTTATATAATAATACTTTTCAATGAGATTAACAGCACATTAATTAATAGTATTTTATATTATTTATTGTTATTATGAAGTTTAATAGTTAATACATAATAATTTATATTAAATAAAGCAATAAAAATGGAATATATGTAGAAAAAGTAATATTAGTAATTGAATAATTATTAATATTAACCCTTTTTATTCTGATAGATATATATAATATTTGTAAATTTTTAATTATTACAATTTTATGCTTTATATTTATATTTTAATGTATACTTTACATATACTGATAAAATTCTATATTAATTATCATGTGGACAATTTATATTTAATATAACACGGATATTAAAATATATTTTTTATTTATTTTTAAATTAAAATATATTAAATATTTAATAAAAAATAAAATTTAGATATTACATAAGTGAATTATACCTTTTTTATAAAAAAATAATATTATTTATTTATATATTTCTTTCATTTTTTTTTTTTTCAAAAATAAATTTATATTTAAAGAAACAAAATTAAATTTCATTGTATAATAATTAAAAAGTAATGTTTATATAAAAACAATGATAAAGAAATATAAATATAATTTTTTATTTTTTTTTAATTATATAAAGAATATTTAATTATTTAGTAAAACAATTAAAATAGAAATTTTAAAATGATTCAACATTATTTTTTAAATTAATACATTTCATAATATAATATGAATTTTTAGAATTAAAAAAAAAAAAAATAGAGAAATATCACATTAATTAAAATAATGTTTAATTTAATATTATTTTAATAAAAAGTTTTTTTATAAATGATAAATACACATTATAAATAAATTACAAAAAAAAAAAATAAAATAAAATAAATAAAAATGAAAAAAAAAAATTCATATTAATTCAATCTTTTATCATATTTATTAAAATATATATTATTAACAATTATATTTAGTGGTCGTATTAAAAGTAAGTAGTGAAGTCAATTCGTCGGCAACGTCTGAAAAAGAAATTAAAGAAGGTAATTTTTTCTTTTTAAAACAACATAATACTAAAAAAAAATTAATATAAAAAATAAAAATAATAATTAATATAATTTGAAATGCTCCATGATAAAAATTTTAATAAATAATTATATTGTATATATATATATAATTTTAATTTTATATTATCTTATTTAAATATATATATTAATATATATATAAATTTCTTTAGAATCACAAAATGAAAAAAATGAAATTGGGAAAAAAGAAAAAAAATATCGTCTTTATATTGATAAATTAGAACAATTAAATAATGATTTTAATGCTAATAAAGAAAAGTAATATCAATTTTATAATATTAGTATTGTTTATTAAGAATCGTTTATAATTATTTTCAATAACTTTTTATAAAATTTACTTATTCTTCATATTGTTTATATAAAGATTATATGAAGAAAAATTAAACAAATATCATAAAGAACTTCATGATCTTCAAGAAGGTAAAAAAAGAAAAAAAAAAATAAGAATTAATATATTTATAGAATCAATGAGAAAAAAAATACATTAAAAGAGGATAATATATAAAAATATTATTTATTCAAATATTTATTTACTAAACAAATTTCAATATATATAATATGTTTTTTCAAATTTATGTTATGTATAAAAATGGAATATACAGGAACCCATCCTGAATTTCTATCAAAAATCGATAAATTAGATAAAACACGTGAAGAGATTATTCATTACCATGACTATATAAAAGAAAGTCAAATTCATTGTACAAATTTATTATATGAAGCTGAAATTAAGGCAGCAATGGATGAATATATGGTATATTATTATTATTATTATTATTATTGATATTTTAATTTGATTTTAGAATTCATATATATATTTATGAATTTGATAGGAAATTAATATAGAATATACATTTCTTTTTATATTTTTCATTATAAATAAATATAGCAAGAAATACAGGGATTAAGAGAAAAAATGTTAGAAAATATAGAAAATAAAAAAAGAAAGTTAAAAGAAGAAAGTGAAAATGATATTATCCATGGTAATAATTATTTTATAATTGAAAATAATTATAATTAGATATATATATATATATTATATCAATAATAATGTTACCAATATCTAAAATATTAATTGAAAATTCTATTTATAAAATTATATATATAATATATATTCTTAATGTTTAAAATGATAATATTAATATATATAAAATGATAAATATATATATATATATATATAGAACAAACGATTGATATTCAAAAAAATCGTACTACAAGACGGACGCAAAAATCACATGATGATAAAAAGGAAAAACGTCGAAAGAATATAAACAATATCCTTTTAATATACATATATATATATATATTTATTTATTCCAATAATTAATAAAAATATGTTTAAATCAAGTTTTGAAAAATATTGTTGATATCCATAACCTATTTTTGCTTTTTTCTTTTTTTTTTTTTTTTGAATTTTTGAATTTTTACGAGTTCATCAAGGAGTTCCATTTTTACTAAAAGAAAATGAAATTATGGATGATATGAATATTTTAAAGAAGGTATATTATTTATATTAAACAACTATTATTATTATTATTATTATTATTATTATTATTATTATTATTATTATTATTATTATTATTATTATTATTATATTATATTATATTAAAGTTAGATATTTAATAATCTTTATATATATATGAATATTTTTATATTTTTGAAGGGTTCATATATACCTCCTGCTAAAAAATCTGGAAAAGGTAAAAAATAATATTATAAATTTTCATATATTTAATAAAATTATTTATATATTTAATATAATATTTTATTTACTCTTAATATTTACCATTTAATTTATCTATCTATTTATAATTTTTTATTATTTTATTATTAATTAAATATAGGAAAGAAAAAATTAACTTAAGGAAATTAAAACAATTTTGTGAAAAAAAAAAAATAAAAAAAGTCAAATGAAATAAACTATTATATAATCAAAAACTATTATTAAGATGCTTATTGAATAAATATCAATAATAAAGATAATAATTATGATTATTCTATTATATTTTATATAGATTTTAATTTATCATTTAATAATAATATAATAGAATGAATGTTAATATTTTTTTTTTAGACAAAAAAAAAAAAGTCATTTTTTATATATATTTTATAGATATAAATACTTTTCATAATGATTATACCTTAAACGTGAAAATTAATTTATATATTAAAAAACAAGTTTTTTTCTGTATTTATTTAAACTTTTAATATTTTTCAATTATAATAATAATAAAAAGTTGTGTAAATAATATTAAACATAATATAAAATATATAATTTCTTATGTTTTTGTGTATATAGTATATATATTAAAAGAGTATTATTATTATTTTTTATATATATATATTTTTCTATTTTATTATATTAATATTGATATTTTTTTTTTTTAAAAAAAATAAAAATTATATAAACATAGATTTTTGAATATAATTTAAAAAAATTAAAAAAAAATTTTTTTTAAAAAAATAAAAGAAATTACTATATTTAATATTAAATATTAAAGTTTTATTTTCCATAAAAAAAAATTATTTTTTTAATATTTTTTATTTAGTATTTATATTTTTAATCATTAAAATAATCTTTAAAGATTGAAATTTCAGAAATATAAAAGAATAAATTTTAAAAAATTTCTTATAATTTCAATTTAATAATAAGAATTTTAAAGTAAAACTATTTAAATTTAACGAATTTTGTAAATTAAAGTAAAAAATATAATAATAATAATATTTATTCATACCTTTTTTTTTTTTTTAAATATTATGCTTGATGTATTTAATCTGATATCTTAATTGGTAATCCATCCTTATTTGAAATTTGTAAAATTTTTATTCAATTTATAAAAAATTAATTATCTATATATATTAAATATTTTAATATTATTTTTCGTTTTTATATTTACTTTTTTCTCTTTATTTTTTTAAATTTTATTTTTATTAATTATTATATATATATAATATATTGTTATAACATATTAAATATATTATAGACTTTTGCTATATACTTTTTTTTTTTTTATAAATATTTATATATGTATGTATAAAATTTACAAAAATGTCAGTTTCTTTATCTTTACAAAATCAATTATTAAATACTGAACAAATTAAATCTTCACCTTCAAATAAACATGGAATTTCAAATGGTAAATATTTTTAATCTATTAATAATAAAAAGATAATCTGTTATAATAATTATATTAATTTAAATTTTTTTACATTAATTTAACCCAAATTTAATTTTTATAACGAATATTATGATTATATACTATAATATTATTTTATATTATATTCTATTCTATTATATTATACTATATGGGATTATATTATAAATATTAGAAATTGAAGATGAAATTCTTTTATTTGGTTCCCAACTTATTCAATCTGCTGGTGTTTTATTAGAATTGTAATTTTATATATATATATATATTATTATTATAAAAATTATTACTAGTAATAGTTAATATTAAAATTTAATTGAATTAAAGTGCATGAAAGCTAAATTATTTTTTATAATTTAATTTCTTTTTTTTTCTTTTTTAAATATATATATATATATAATTCCTTTATGTAAAGACCTCAACTTGCAGTAGCAACGGGACAAGTTTTATTTCAACGTTTTTATCATACTGCTTCATTAAAGAATTATGGAATAAGAGTTAGTATATAAACTATTTTTTTTTTTTTTTTTAATTAATTTTTTAATTTTTTAAATTTTTCAAAATTAATTGTATAATATATATATTATTAATATTTAAAATATTAAAATCTTTGAATAAATAATAATAAAATTATTAATAATAAAAGTGTATTGGTATGGGTTCTTTATTCCTTGCTTCAAAAATAGAGGAATGTCCAAGACAAATTAAAGATGTTATAAATGTTTTTCATTGGTTAATTAGACAGTATAAAGAACAAAAATATGAATATCTTGAAATTTATGATGAGGTAAATTATTTTTTATTTTTTTTTTTTTATTTATAAAATAAATTAATTGGTTTTGATAGACAATTTACAAATACTAATTATTTAATATTAACATTATTATTATATTATTATTATTATTATCATATATATAATTTTTTATTAATTTAAAATATTAAATATAGAATTATCTTTTGTTAAAAGATGAACTAATTAATGGAGAAATGTTAGTTTTGAGAAATTTAGGTTTCAATGTTCATGTTCAACATCCATATAATTTAATGGTAATATATAATGAATTAATTATTTTTTTATTAATCTAAAATTTAAAAAATAAAAATAGTTTTATATTAATTTTTATAATATTATATTTTTATATATAAATGTATATATATATGTTTTTTTTTCAAATATTAATAATAATTATTAGATAAATTATATAAAAAGTTTAAATTTATCGAAAAATATTGAATTTATACAAAAAGCATGGTATTATTTAAATGATAGGTAAGAAGGAGAAAAAAAGAAAAAAGAAAAAAAAAATATATTAGATTATAATATATTAATATTATATTATATAATAATTCATTCATTCATTAATCAATTATATATTTATTTTTTTTATTTAATAAAATATAAAAATAATTTTTATAAATTCTTTATTCATATAAAACTAACAATTTAATATTGTTTTTTGTACATAATGATAAAAATATTAGTTATTGTACCAATATATATGAATGCTTTAATATTGAAACCATTGCTTGTGCTATTGTTTATTTAACAGCAAGAGATTTTCATATAAAGCTTCCATCTCAACCAGGATGGTGGGAAGTTTTCGATGTACGACTTTGTGATATAGAAATTATTATAGCTAATTTATTACGTATTTATCAATTAGAGGTTGGAGATGATTTACCAATTACAAATGGAGAAATGACGGAATTTTTAGAAAAATTAAAATCTGGAAGAATTAAAAAATGTAAAAAAATTGTTAGACCTTCATCACCATCCCCATCACCACAACCATTATATTCTTCTGATGTTAACATGGAATCGACTACCCAAGAAAATGAAATGAATCAAACCTCAGAATTACCTCTACCGTCATCTTCCTCTAAAGAAGAAGATTTTGATAATAAAAATAATGATACCATAAATAATGATATTAATACTGTAAATGTAAAGAAAGAATCTAAATGGGATTCTAAAAAACCAATATCATCATCAACACATACCAATAATTTATTATCATCTTCTTCTTCATCCATAAAAGCTAATAATACTAATACTAATAATAATAATACTAATAATAATGGTAGTGATAATAATGTTGCAATGGAAATTATTAGTCCAGCTTTATCTTCAATTCAAAAAGAAAAGAAAGAAACTTCAGGAGCAATGACTAATATTACAAGTACTAATATTACTAAAAACAATATTAATAATAATGATAATGTAGTAGTTAGTAAAAATGAAAAGCATGAAAGAGAAAGAAGTAATAAAGATAGAGAAAGAAGTAGAGATAGAAGTAGAGAAAGAAGTAGAGAAAGAAGTAGAGAAAGAAGAAGAGAAAGAGATAGAAGTAGAAGTAGAAGTAGAAGTAGAAGCAGAGAAAGAGATAGAGATAGAAGTAGAGAAAGAAGAAGAGAAAGAGATAGAATATATGATAGGGATAAAGATAGAAGAAGAGACTATGGAAGAGATAGAAGAAGAGATAAAGAAAGAGATAGAGAGAGAGATAGAGATAGAGAAAGAGATAGAGAAAGAGATAGAGAAAGAGAAAGAGATAGGGAAAGAGATAGAGAAAGAGATAGAGAGAGAGAAAGGGATAAAGAACGAAGAAGAGATAGAGAAAGAAGAAGAGAAAGCAATGAAATTGAAAGAAGAAGAGAAACTAAAAGAAGTAGAGAAAATAGTCGTGAAATTGTTACAACAAGAGAAGTTGAAATTGAAAGAGAAAGTATACGTAGTGAAAAACGTTTACGTGATTCCAATTATAGAGAATCCATAAATTCTACTCCATCTACCACTGAAGTAATAGCAAAAATGGAATCAATAAAAATTGCATCAAATACAAGAGAACAAATAACTTCACATAATACAGTAAATGGTCAACGTCAAGAAATTAAAATAGCTTCAAATCATCATTCCGAAGCAAAAGCAGCATCAGCTTCAATTTCTATAGCTAAACGTAGAAATTAAAAAAAAAAAATTTTTTTTTTTTTTTCAATTATTCTTTATATAAAATTTTGTTTAAATTATTTTATTTTATTTTATTTTTCTGATATATTTATTTATTTTTTTTAAATTTTATTTAACTCACATATATAAGATTATAAAAATTCAAAAATGAAAAAAAAATTTTTTTTTATTTTTTTTATATTTTATTTTTATTTTTATTTTTATTTTTATTTTTATTTTTATTTTTATTTTTATTTTTATTTATTTATATATAAAAAAAAAAAAATTATCTATTAGATGTATAATGTATATTTATGTACTTGCTTTATTATTTTGTATATTATAGAACAGAATAAATTATTAAGTCGAAATAATAATTAAAAAAAAAAGAATGAATGAAAAAAAAGAAAGCATAAAAATTAATAATAATAATAATAATAATAATAATAAAATACAAATAATTATCAAAAATAAAAAAATCTTTTTAATTGATTTTTAT
The DNA here is from genome assembly GCA_002104895.1 of Anaeromyces robustus. Classification (NCBI taxonomy): domain Eukaryota; kingdom Fungi; phylum Neocallimastigomycota; class Neocallimastigomycetes; order Neocallimastigales; family Neocallimastigaceae; genus Anaeromyces; species Anaeromyces robustus. Next base: position 840 of record MCFG01000048.1, on the reverse strand, counting down.
TATTATTTTGTCTCTATGATTATTTTTTATTTACTTTTTAATTTTTTTTTTTTTATTTTCATTTTTTATTAATACATGAATTCTTATTAATTTTTATTAAATATATATATATTCTTTTTTTTTAATTAGTTTTTCTTTTTCTTTTTTTTTATTTTTCATTAATTTCTTGTAGAATATACTTAACCAATGCTTCCATTAAAATTTTGTAGTTTAATAAAATAGTTTTGTTAAATTATACCCATAAATATTTTTATGATAATTCACGTGGAATTTATGGAATTAATCATAAAACTATGTATTAAAAGAAACTATATAAATATAAACTTTAAAATCTTTAAAATATTTTTTAATTAATTAATTGATTATTCTATACATAATAACTACTTGTAATCATTACTAAATATGTCTAAATTAATTGATAAAATATTAAAAAAAAAATATATAAATATATATAAAAAGAAAAACAATATATTTAATATATTTAATATTTAATATTATTTAATATTTAATATTTATATATAGAGAAGTTTGGGAAAAATATTGAATAAATTTTTTATTATCAAGAATTTTTAAAAATTTTACTATCAAATAATTATTAGAATCGTTAAAAAAAAAATTATTTTATTAACAATATTAAAATAAGTTTAAATATTTATATATTGTTTATATATATTATGGAATATTTTTTATATTTATATTTATATTTATAATTATATTTATAATAATTTTAATTATTAATTATTAGTTATATTATCATTTTATTATAAATATTAATAAAAATATTTAATTTTATTAATTAATTTTTTTTATTAGTTAATATACTACCTACCTTTTTTTTTT
>MCFG01000479.1:0-46086 GCA_002104895.1 Anaeromyces robustus | reverse complement strand
AACTAATTGACTATAGTTTTCTTAACCTACTAGAAACTAGTTACTTACGCCAAACACTCTGTATATGAGCTCTAAACGCTCCTAGTATATTTTATAAATAATTTACCTTAAAAATTAAATAAATATTTGATTACACAGAAGTTTACAAAGATGTTTTTTTCTTTTAATAATTTTTTCTATTTCACACTGCTGTTCTTTCAGTTTATCAACTTACTCGAGCTGAATGTAGGACTTACGTCTGTGCCTACCAGCGAGGGCCAATGTGAAACTCGAAATTTAATTATAAAAAGAAAAGAAAGACAATATAAAATAAGGATCCTCAGAATGATTCTCCTTATTAAAAATTTTATTAAATTTATAAAAATTTTTTTTTTTTTTTTTTTTAAACTATATAACAAAAATAAAATTTTTTTTTTTTTTTTTTCTTTTGACTAGAAAAAATTTTTTGAAAAATAATTTAATTTATCTATTCTATAATTTATTCATTCACTTATTTTTTTATATTAATTTATTTAATTTATTAATATTCATTCACTTAATTTAATTTATTTAATTTTTTAATTTAATTTATTAATTTTTCCAAAATTATCACTGGCAAGGTAGTACAAAATCTTTTTAAACTCTATGGGGTACACTATTTTTATCTTTTGGTAGTACTAAAATTTTTTTAATGTTACACAAGGAAAATTTTTCAACAGATTTTAGGGTGGTACAAAATTTTCTATAACTAGGGTTTCTAGGTTATTTAAAGGTAATCCAAAGAAGAATAACTAAGGCTAAGGAGAAATATTAGGCAGTAGTTACAAAAGGCTTGGTTAACTATGGACAAGTGGAATCTGGGTACTTTATTTCTTTTTACTAAGAGATTTTTGTTTATTAAAGGATACTAAACACAAGGTGGATACTAAGATTATACAAGAAAGGTAGACAAAAAGGTAAACAAGAAGTAAACAAGACTAAGGCAAGACTATAAACTAAGAATTATACAAGGTAGATAACTAAGAATCAAAGACTAGGATAGAAGTATTCAAGGGATTAGAATTAAGAGATTATTACTAGAACAGGTAGTATCCAGAGACTAAGAAAAGTAATATTCTAAGATTAAGACTAAAGGAAGTAATATCCAAAGGTAGTTCTAAAAGGCGGTAGAATCCAATAAAAGGTAGAAACTAAAAATTGGTAGCAGATTCCAAAATTTTCGACACTAAGGTTCCAGGCGGTGTTTCTTTTGTTGGGTGCTTTTATTGTAACGGAACGGTAGTTCCAATATTACAATTGACACCGATATTGAAAACGTACACGAAAAGAAAATAAAATAAAAGAAAGTTAATTATACTTTGTAATATCGGAACACCTTTCCTTTGTTAACCCGGAAGGTCGGCGTCGATATATATTAGTAAAATTTTAATTTATTTTTTATTTAAAATTTGTTTTATTAGAATATAGTTTTATTAATTATTAAAAATTAATAATAACTAATCTTTGTAGTATTTCGAACTACTTATGAATTAATTATTACTAATATATATAAAAGTTATTAAAAGAATAAAAGCACAAAGAAAAATATTTTAACTAAAAGTTTTACACCTATTTATACTTTTTGCGGAAAAATAGTTTTAAAAATAAAAGTTCATAAAAAATAATAAAAATTGCTGGAAACTAAGATATTTTGTTATAAAATGAATCTCATAGAAAAATAAAGAAATATTATATAATTTTTTCTTAAAGTTTCTAATTCTATTCCATGTAATTCTATAAAGAAATACAGAAATAAAATACAGAAACAAATACAGAATAAAATACAGAAATTTATAATAAATAAATTTAAAATAAAATTTTTATAAAATTTGGAACAAAGGTGTGAGTCGAACCCAGAGTGTTCGCCCAGATGGTCATAGTTACTAACCACTAGACCATGGTTACTATTTTACTAATTGAGGGATTCGTTACAATAACATTAAGTTATATTTAATGTTCTTTGTAAGGTTATTAACACCTGAATTATATAGTTATATTAATATTATCAATATCATATTTTTAAATAAAATTTATTATTAAAAAGTTAATATTAAAAGTGTTATTATTATTATTAAATAAATATTGTGTTATTTGCATTGCAATTAATTTAGTTATTATTTAAATATTATTTAATTATAAAAACTATTTAATTATAAAAACTATATAATTAGTCATTCGACCTAGTAGACTTATTTAAATTAGAAATTAATCCAGTTTGAAACTTAACAAATTTTGAGATTCGTCTGGTATCCGAATCCTAGAGGAGGACCATGTAACGAAACTCAGAATTAGTAAAATAGTAACCATGGTCTAGTGGTCAGACACTAGAACCATCAGGCCGAACCTCTCGGGTTCGACTCTCACTCTTTCCAATTTTGAAAAAATTTTATTTTAAAAATTTATTATCAAATTTTTCTACACTTTTCCTTGTTGTAGAAACTACTCGAATTTAATCGATAAAATCTTATCGATTAAATTCTAAAAGATTCTAGTTTTTCTTTTTCTCTTAAATTTTATTTTCCCGAGATTCATTTTAAATCAAAAAATCTAAGTTTCTAGAACTTTTAATACTTTTTACAAACGAAAACTATTTTTCCGTAAAAAGTATAAATACGTGTAAAATTTCGACTAAAGAAATATTTTTTCTTCGCGTTTTTATTAACTAGTTAAATAAGTAATTCGAAACATTACAATAACTAATTAATAAATTATTATATTTTATATTTAATAAAAATTAATAAAACATTTAATTATAAAACATATTTTTAATTCTTAGTTTTGCTCTCTAAAAACTTTTGTGTACTTTATTCAGTCCTTCCGAATTACTTAAGGCTTGTGGACCTGTTGTATAATTCACCCAAACCATTACATTAATTATTTTATCACTAACTTATTTAAATTAATCCATGTGTTTTTAATAATAAATTTATAATTAGTAAATAGTTCAAAAATTATTTTATTTTTTTAAAGTATTAAGGATTTATTTTAAATTATTTTATTGTTAATGACACAATCTTTACAGTCTGTTTCCTTTTTACTGAAGACTGCGAGGTTTTTGTATGGTTCTGGGATATCTTCAATATTAGATTCCTCAAAGACAGTAATCTGATGTTTAGCACCTTCAAGATGGTTTTCTCCATGTTTGGAAAACTTCCTTAATGGATAACAGTTCTTTATCATATATAGGATAATAACATTCAGCACTGATAAGAGTTCCAGAATGTAAGGAAACAGGGTGAAACGTTCCATTAAATTCTTGGAGAATGACACTACCAATGGCAAAGTTACTAGAGTCAGAAAAGACATGTAAGAGGGGAAGCGATTCTAGAAAAGTTCTCAATAAAACATCTGTAATAATTGCAAATACCCATAAACTGTTGAATGTATTTAGTATTTTACGGGACAGGATGGTGTCAACTTTATTCTTTTCTATAGATATGCCAGAATTGGAAAGATAGTGACCAACAAAATCAATTTCGGTAACATTAAATTCGCATTTCTCAGGTTTTATATAATCGAAGTGTATCTTCTTTTTTACGAATAAAGAGAATAGAAGAGCCAGCAGGAGAAATTGATTGGCGGATGAAATTTTTTTCCAGGTTTTCTTTAATGGTAATGATGAAGTGCTTGAATTTCCTCAACTGTTAAATGGATATATTGGGCCGTAAGGTAAAGAACAGTCAGGTTTCAAGTCGATTCTGCATTCGTAAGTCCTGTGAAGAGGAAGTTCATTAACACTGTTTTCGGAGAATACTTCAAATAGATCTAAATAAACATCAGGAAGAGATTGGTTTATTAGGTTCTTTTACAGAGGGACAAGGATACATAAATTGCGAATTTGACAGAGAAGTTTTTAGGAGAGACATTAGAAGGAGGGGAATTATTTGATTTATCATTATAACTTTCATGAATTTCATTAGATTTTTAGGAATTTACAGTTGAAAAATTAGACAGAGTTAGTTAATTGATAGAAGAAGATGTATATTTTGTAATATTACTAGGAATTTTAGTACTGGACGACACACAGGAATTAAAACACGAATCACTATAATTTTTATTTTTATTATTAACTTTATTATCTTTATTTAAATAAATATCATATTGTATATCATATTGTACTACTGTAAAAATTAATCAAATTAGACCGTGAATTAATAATTATTATTTAATAATATTTAATATTATAAAAATGTTTTATTAGAAAAATTAGCACAAAATTATTTAATATATGTAAAAGATTTATTTAAAATATATTAAAAAAAACACAAACACTAAAATTAAAAAAAAATACGTTAATAAAATTTGTTTTATTAAAATAAGAGTTTTATTAATTAGTTATAAGAATTAAATGTATAAGTTAATAACAATTACATTTTTTCAAATTACATGAAATTTTCTTGACTATTTTTTTTATTAATTATTATATTATATATATTTCCTATTTATTTATAATATATTTCTATATAAAACTATCCTAATAAATTTTATTTATTAATAAAATATAAACTATAACTAAATTTAAATTAAAATTACTTATTTAAACTAAATATTATTTTATTCGAATTTATTCTATTTATTATTTATTATTTTAATATTAATACTATATTTATAATATATTTTGAATTTAAAAGCAATGGAAAATTTCATAAATTAAAATAAAAAATTAATATTTCACAAAATAAATTAATAATTTATTTTGTTTTGAAATTTATTTAATTGATTTAAATTATTGTTTCACAATAATTTTACAGAAATATTTTATGTAATTCAGTTACTTGTAAAGTGGCTTAATTTAAAATTAAAGATATTATAATGTGTGGCATAATATCTTTACAATATATTCCTAATAATAATTTCTGTTTATTTAGAATCGATTTTTAAAAGTCTTTGTAAAGATTATTAACAAAATAATCCTTAATTAATTTTTAAATTAATCTTAGTTTTTATTATAGTTTATATATATTGCATATTTATTTTATAATTATTGTTAATAAAAATATTTAAATAAAAGATTTCATTAAATGTAATTATACATATTTAATAAGATATAATTATAATTAAATATTACATGGTTTCTATATTTAAAAGCATATAGTTTTTAATTAAAATAATTATTCTAAACTTAATATTATTCTAACTATTATCTTTAATATTCATAATGATAAGAATTTAAATATTATTCTATGACTAATTAAGTAATGATAAATGAGTCAAATAGGATTTTTGTATTATTATTATTTTCTAAAATAATTATTTTAAAATAGAATAGTAGTTAATAATTAAATATTTTAATAATTATATTTTATATTTTTTTATATATAATTTATATTATTATTATTTTTAATTTTTAATATTTATTTAAATTTATTATACGGAAAAATTATAATTTTATTTCACTGAAAATTTTCTCCAAAATTATTTTAAAGTGTACAACTTTAAATGCGAATATCACCTGATCTAGTAGAGATATCGAAATAATTTTTGCAACACTATATTTTTTTGGAGCGCAACCTTTCGGTTGAAAATATTTTCAGGCAAATTTACAAACAAAAAACTCCATTGGATGACGAGATATGACAATTTAAAGCCATAACTCATTTTCAAGAATTTGCATTTAATTATTAATTATTTTATTTATTCACGTTTCGCGTGAAATTTAATTTTTAAATAGTATTGTTTTATAAAAAATATTTATTTAATTATTGTTAAAAAATATTGAAATATGAAAAATAATTTCGAAATTTCGATCACCTTATTTTTACAACTACATTTACTACATCCTTTCGTTTAAAATAAGAAATCTCACAATCGAAATCAATGACAACTTAATTTGATTTGAGCCAAAGGTTTCCAATAATAGGAGGAAGAGAAGATCGTCATCTGTTATAATAAACTGGATAGAGAACCGAGTCATTCTTATAAAGAATTTGAAAAGGTTTTAGTAATACCTATGATATTGAAAGTTTTTCTACTATATAGTCAACAGTTCTTGAAAACTTCAGTATTGGACATAGGAATAGAATATATTTTTAACAAAAGAATTAGAATTAGTATTTTCTGTAGCGCCGGAGTCACCAAAATAGAGGTAGAAGTTAATTGGTTGTTATTAAAAGAAAAGGGTGAAAGGAAAAACTAGGTAGTTACTATTTGAATAGAAGGAATAATTTACAAAGGATTTAGGAATATTATTGGTAGAAGTTTCAAAAAGATGTATACTAGAGTGAGATTTAGACTCAGAATCTACTCCAGAAGTTAGCTTTTTGGAACTTTTGGACAGATAGCAACCATATAGCCTTCAACACCAAAATACATACAAAGTTCTTTAGCACGTCTTTGTTGTTTTATCTTCTGGAGTTAAAGGTCCGTGTGCCATTTACGTTCATTCGAAGTCTTTGGGGTTAAAAGTAGGTCAGAGTCCAACAACTTGACGACGACGTCATTCGGGGAACCCTCGCGAGGAATAACTCTTACAATATAAAAAATATACATTGTAATATAAAAAATAAAAAAGCATAATAAAAAAAATATTTTAAACAAGCATTTAACACCTATTTACACTTTTTTATGATTTTTTAACAAATTATATTTTTAAAAGTATTTTTCCCTTGTTAAAAATGCTGGAAACTAAAAAATTTTTTTTTTTGATTTTAAATGAATCTCATAGAAAAACAAAGAAATATAATTTGATCTTAAAATTTCTTACTTAATTCTACGTATTTCTATAATAAAGTACAAAAAGTACAAAAATAAAATATAGATATTTATAATAAATAATATTAAAATAAAATTTTTTTTATAAAATTTAAACCAAAAATAAAAATCAAATGAACTCAATGAAACTTTATTTATTTACTTATTTATTTATTTAATATTTTATAAATAATATTTTTTATATATTTTTTTTAGTTATGTTAATACAATAATTATATGAATAATAATTATATATAATACATATAATATATTTTATATTTAATTATTATGAGTTTATTAGATAATTTTTATAGGATTTTTTTTTTTAAAAAAAAATTATAAAAAATAATTGAATGCAATAACAAAAAATATAATAAAGAAAGTACTATTGGTTAATGAATTTATTATAAATGAAGTATTTGAAAAAGAGAAAGGAAAAGAAAAAAGTTATATAATAATATAACACATAACACATATTAAATGTTTTAATATTAATAAATATTATTTAAATAGATTCTATAATTATTGTTATTTATGGTTTTTCTCTATTATAATTAATATTATTAAAATTATTTGAAAAAAAAAACATTACGAATAGTATTAGTATATGATTTTTGTTTTTTTGTTTTTTCTAAACTAATAAATAAATAGTGAGTAAAAAAAAAAGAATAAATTTTTTTAATAATTGAAAAATATTTTAGTTTTTTTGTTTTTTAATTGTATTTGTGTTATTTAAATATTATTAAATATAGAATATAAGTGCATTTTATTATTTTTTTTATAAAGATAGGAAAATATAAATGAAATATAAAATATATTAAATAATATTTTTTATATGAAGGTATATAATATTTATTTATTGTTTGAATGGTATAAGAAACTTGTTGATTTATTCTTACATGTTTCATGATAATTGCCTTTTTATTTAAATAAAATTTTTAATTTATAATATTCTTTTTTGTAATTATTTTAATGATATTGAATATTTTTGAATATTTGATATAATTTATATTTATTTAAATCAGATAAACAATTAAACCATAATTCAACAATATCATTTTTATCATAACCGCTTTTAATAACGCTCGAATTCCAGTTTTTAACTTTTCTTCCATTTTATATTAAAAATTTTTCAAATCAAAAAAAAAAATTAATGAAAATATTTAATTTTTAAGTGTCTAAAGTTAATATTATCACTTTTTTGTTTATTATTTATTATTGATTATCATTTTTTAATAAAATATATACATATATAAAAATGTTATATTATTTATTATCTATTATTTTAATTATTATTATTCATTTATCAAAAAAAATAAAATAAATATATTTAATTTTATAATGAATTTTTATTTTTTTTAATTTTTTTAAAAAAAATTTCATTTTTTAATTTATTTTTATGCGCCTCATTTCAAAAATTTACCATGCGCTCTATATCATATTGTGAAATTTAACACATTCATTTTTTATGCGCCTCGTTGAAAATTTTTACTATGCGCCCCATATCATATTGCAAAATACAACATTGCGATATGCAACACATTCTTTATTTTTCTATTATTGATTTTATTAATTTTTTAATTATTTTATTATTTATTTTATTATTTATTTTATTATTTATTTTATTATTTATTTTATTAGTTATTCATTTAATTATTAAATAAATTATTATTTAATAATTGAATGAATGTATTTATTAATTAATTAATAAATAGTATTATTCCATGATGTAGAGAGTAAGGTTCGAACCAGAGACAACCAATATGATAATAGAAGCAGGTTGAACTGAGCCTAATTGGTAGCCATAATGGGTCTATATCATTACAAATTAATAATGCAAAAATATAAAAAGCAAACAGTTATTATAATTACACTTAATAAATAAAAAAAAATAAAAAAATATTGTAAAACAAAAAAAAAAGTCTTATTTATTTATTTATTTATTTGTATTTTTTTTTACTTATTTTTTTTTTTTTATTTTTTTAGTTATGTTAATACAAAAATTATATGAATAATTATTATATAATAATACATATAATATATTTTATATTTAATTATTATGAGTTTATTAGATTATTTTTATTGGAATTTTTTTTATAAAAAAATTTATGAAGAATAATTTAATGCAATAACGAAAAAAAAATAATAAAAATAGTAATGATTAATGAATTTATGATAAATGAAGAATTTCAAAAAGAGAAAGGAAAAGAAAAAAGTTATACAATAATATAACATATATTATTTTTATTATGTTTTAATATTAATAAATATTATTTAAATAAATTCTATAATTATTGTTATTAATGATTTTTCTCTATTATAATTAATATTATTAATTAAAATTATTTGAAAAAAAAAGAAACATTGCGAATAGTATAAGTATATGATTTTTGTTATTCTTTTTACCACTAATAAATAAATAGTGAGTAAAAATAAAAAGAATAAAATTTTTAGTAATTGAAAAATATTTTACTTTTTTTTAAATTGTTTTTTAAATAAAGAATATAGATCCATTTTATTATTTTTTAATAAAGATAGAAAAAATATTAAATGAAATATATTAAAAATATATTTTATATGAAGGTATCCTTTGTATAAATAATTTATGAATTAATAAGAGAATATTTTGAATGTATTACGTTATTTTTAATAACGCAACGTAATGTAACGTAACATAATAATATAACGTGACACAATGTAACATTATATAGTATAATGTAACGTAGCGTAACAACGTATCATTTTTAAAAAAATTATATTGATTATATGAAATAAAATAATTTTAATTATGATTTGATAATAAATCTTATATTATGATAAATAAACTGGTATATAAATATTTATTTATTGTTTGAATGGTATAAGATACTTATTGATTTATTTTTGCATGCTTCATGATAATTGCCTTTTTATCTAAATAAGATTTTTAATTTGTGATAATTGAAAAAGAGTAATAAATATTTTGATATTAGAAATGTATGTCTTTATAAAATACATGACATTATAAATTTTTTTTGAATTTGTATTTGTATTTGTATTTGTATACGTAGATAATATTGAAATAATATTGATATATTTTGCTCTTTTATTTTCTTTTCTAGTTTTATAATTAAATGAGGATTACTTTTTACTTTATGTAAAATAATATAATTTTACATTTCAGTAAAAGGTATATTTATTTATTTATTTATTTATTTCTAATAATAAATAAATGTGTTAAATTTTGTTTTACTTTGTGTAACGAATCTCTCAATTAGTAAAATAGTAACCATGGTTTAGTGGTTAGTAACTATGACCATCTGGGCGAACACTCTGGGTTCGACTCACACCTTTGTTCCAAATTTTATAAAAATTTTATTTTAAATTTATTTATTATAAATTTCTGTATTTTATTCTGTATTTGTTTCTGTATTTTATTTCTGTATTTCTTTATAGAATTACATGGAATAGAATTAGAAACTTTAAGAAAAAATTATATAATATTTCTTTATTTTTCTATGAGATTCATTTTATAACAAAATATCTTAGTTTCTAGCAATTTTTATTATTTTTATGAACTTTTATTTTTAAAACTATTTTTCCGCAAAAAGTATAAATAGGTGTAAAACTTTTAGTTAAAATATTTTTCTTTGTGCTTTTATTCTTTTATAACTTTATATATATTAGTAATAATTAATTCATAAGTAGTTTGAAATACTACAAAAATTAGTTATTATTAATTTTTAATAATTAATAAAACTAAATTCTAATAAAACATATTTTAAATAAAAATAAAATAAAACTTAAAACTAAATCTTACTAATATATATATCTCGACACCGACCTTTCAGGTTAACAAAGGAAAGGTATTCTGATATTGCAATAAGTATCTTTTATTTTAAATTTTATTTTGTTTGTGTTTACTTCAGATTTTGGTGTCAATTGTAATATTGGAACTACCGTTCCGTTACACTTTGACATTTGCTGAATAATAGTTCATATTTTATGATTCTTTATGAATGAATATAAGTAAAATAATGAATATAGAAATATATGAGTATCTTTCTTATTATTTATGAATTATTTTCTTTGTAAAATATGTGGTTTGTTTGAGAAAATTGAATATGAATAGATGAATTATTCATCGTTAAAATGTATAAATTGTTTACCCTTTTTTTAAAAGGATAACAAATAATATAATGAGGTATTATTAATAGTTATGATCTTACATTAAAAGACCATCTATTAATTATTAATTGTTTTGAACTAGACTGAACGAAATAAATAATATATTTTATAAATATATTATTACATTAATTATAATAATAATAATAATAACTGTATTATTATTATTATTATTATTATTATTATTTTTCTTTTTGATTTATTATTGAATTTGTTTTATAATATATTATATATAATAATTTATTTTCAGTTTAAAACATAAAAACGTGAATTATAATAGCAATAGCTATAACAAAGAATGATAATTGATAACGTAATTCAATACCACTGACATTACATTTTTCTGGATTTTCTTCATTTTCTACACATTCTACATAACCTAATTGTTCCATAGAACAAATCTTAATGTCATCAGTGTCTTCATCTACTTTAACATAATTATTAACACAAATAAGGTCAAAGGTAGACTTTGTTTCTTCTACGTTATAAGTACAGTTGGTGAAAATACCACTAACCGATTCTAAGTAGTTCTTTCCACGACGACTAACAATAGCTGTAGAATTATTATTCTTTTCAATACCTTCCATAGCTTGTTTAATCTTGTCTGGATATTCTTCCGTTAAAGCTAATGGGAAGTTAACAATGACATTTTCATTGTACGAACAATATCTTGACAGGACTGGAACTAAAGTAGAACTAGATTCACAGCGGTAGTAAGCATCTTCAATGTAATAGTATTGTCCACTAACACAGGCTTGTTTTGTACATTCAGTAGCTTCTAAACCTTCGGAATCATGGATACAGTAATAAACTTCTCCTGTATTAGTAAAGTAATAACCTGTATCTTTAATTGGAGTACATGAACTACCTTCATCTTCATTACAGTGATACATTTCTTGATCAACCGTGTAGTAATAACCATAATTAGCAATACTGTTAATCTTAATTTCATCTACATTCTTGGTAAATCTGTGGATATAAGTATCGGCTAGATTAATGGAAATATAGGCGTAACCAGAGGTGGATGGAGTATTCCAAATACCATCACGATATCTTAAAATGGTCTTAGCACGACCATCATAATAATAAACATCTTCTTCTGGAGTGTATTCCTTACAGGAAGAAAGTTGACAACCATAAACGACAAGTCCATTATTCTTGGTCTTGTAATTCTTACTAACAACAGTAGTATTGATGGAAAGACTAACAATATAATAACCAGTTTCATCCACCATTTGTGCAGCAAACATATTCATATTGTAAAGGTATTGAAAATAACCATAGATGGTTGAGGTGATACTTGGAGCACGATAACATTCTCCAGTTTCACGATTCTTAATATCAGCTTTAGCAAGAACTAATTCTCCCTTATAAGTGATACAGAATTCTTGATTCTTTAAATCAGCATTGGGTGTACATTTATTATTGGCAAAGGCACAAACAATATCCTTTTCATAGGCAAAGGAATAAGCACCACTATTTACATTATATTTCAAAATACGTTTATTAATATCTGCATAGTAAGTCATGGATTCTGGTTTGTCGACAATACTACAACTGCTTCCATTACAGCGATATAATTTAACATTTTCATCATTATACAAATCAATATCATTTCCGGTAACTAAAGTATTCTTTGATGTATTAATAAAGTAATAACCAGTTTCATAGAATTGATTAACACATCCTTGATCAAGAGTGTAAATATTAGATCCAACAGTGAAGTACATGTCTGTGTAGGAATCATTAACTTCTAAACAGTTGGAATTAGTAGTAGTGTAAATGTAAGTGGCGGTAACACCAGAAATGACATTTGGTTTGACGACAATGGTATCAGTAGCAAAATAGAATATGGAACGATCAAGATTAGTACAAATATTACCAGCAGAAATAGAAGTAGTAGCAGATTTAGTCATGGCATATTCAAGAGTAATATAACATTTATTATTATTAAATTCACAAATTGGAATGGCAGCAATTTCACTTGGAGAAAGGGATTGACATTTTCCATTAACACAACGAATAATACCATAGGCATCATCACTACTTCTTGATAAGTGAACACTCTTTCCATCTTCTTCTAATTCTACTTCGGAAGTGTTATCACGAGCCTTTTCAGCAACAACGGCTCCTTTTTTTTCTTCATCTTCACCAATACGTCTAGTAAAACTACTACCACTACTACTAGTATCTTTAATAGCAGCACGGAAGATACCAATAACAACAACAACCGTTTTACAATCAGTATCACTCTTACAACGAATTAAAACATTAGGAACACTGGATGGATAATAACCATCTCCTGTGGCTTCAGCAGCACATGTAACCACTTGACTATTTTGGACACAATTAATAATAGTTTTATTACTTTCACTAGAGTCAGCATTAGCATAGTAATTAACTGTTGGTGTAAATTCACTACATGTAGATGAACTAGAACAATAAATAAGTAAAGTACTAACATAAGTCAAATAATAACCAGTCTTAGCTTTGGCTGCACTACATCCTCCATTCTTAGTACAACTAATAATAGCATATGAGGATTTATTAGAACCAGCATTAACATATTTAACTTTAGATTTAGATGGATAATAAGTACATGCTGTAGCCGATGTACATCTAATATATCCAGCTCCTTCATGTCCAACATAATAGCCTACTTCAGCGGTAACGGTAGAACAATTATTACTTTGACATTGAATAAGACTATTAGTAGCTGAATCATAACCACTATTTTCAAAGTAGGAGGTTACTTTTGGTTTAATACTGACACATTTACCATTACTAGCACATTGAATTATGTAAGGATGATTAGATCCACTAACACGATTACCATCAACAACATATCCTGTAAATGAAGCATATTCTAATACTCCATTATTACAGAATACGGCTTTCTTGTTTTCAGAATCATACATATAGGTATTATGAGTACATCCTGGCTTTTCAGTACACATTTTAGTACTATCATTACAATCGTATAATGTAATGTCATTTTGATCCGAGGATAAACTATCAACTAATTTACCATTCTTATCAATCATGACAATACCACCTTGATAGAAACGATTAATGTAAGCATAAGAGACCTTGAAAAGTGAATTAGTTTCAGTCTTAATGCCTGGGAATTCATTAGCAGGAATAGTAGCAAAAGTGTAATAATCATCAGATTTTGAAGCAGTAACATAAGTAGAATTACTATTTGGATAGAATCTTAATTGACCATCTTCATAACAGTAATTTCCGGCTTTAGCTTCTTCAGTTTCTGGACATGCTTTTGAGGCTTCGGCAACACATTCACTTCCTTCTTTATCACATTTAATAATTGGTTTAGTTTCATCTCCTACATTAACATAATAACCTAAATCAACCTTTACGGTTTCACATCCATCGATAGAATCACAAATAATGGTTTGATTAACAGCTTTATTACTACCGGAATTTAAGAAATAACCACTTGAAGTGAAAGCAGATTTTAAATTACATGGACCAGTGGAATTAGTACATTCAATTAATCCATTAATATCTTCATTAATGCCAACATAATAGGATGGAACAGTTTCTGGGGTTTGCTTTTCACATTTCTTATTAGAACAATAAATAATAGAATTAGTTTGATCTACGCTTTCAGCATTAACATAATATTCTATTTTAGAGGAAGAGGAACCTGTCTTAATACCAACACATCCATTATCATTAGTACATTGAATTAATTGATTATTATCACCAGATTCGGCATAATTAGAATTCAAATAAACACCAAGTCCGACTTTTGGTAATTCTTCACAGGTAATGATATCATTTAAATTAGTACATTCAATAATATCATTAACAAGAGCAGTATCATCAATATCACCAGCATTCAAATAATATTCATTACTATCCTCAGTTGCTGAACTACTAGAAACTTTACAACCATTCTTTACACATTTAATTAATGGGAAAGTTTCAGTATTATTACTGTAATTAACGTAGACATCGTTAAGAGAAGCTGGTAAAATAGTACAAGTCGCTGCTGAAGATGCATATTGACATTGAATTAAAGTATCGTTTAATTTAGTGGAAAGAACACTTCCTGAATTAACATAATAAGCTGGAGGTTTATCACCAGCAGCTAAACTACTATTAGTTTGACATCCATTGGTTTCAGTACAAATAATTAATGGCATAGTTAGATCATTATCAACATTACCATTCATGTAAACATCTCCATCTTTAGCACTAATAATTTCACAACTAATCTTAGAACCAGTATTCTTACATTTAATTAAATCATTGACTAATTTTTCATCGGAACTATTAATTGGATCAGCATTAATAAAGAATTAGGGTTGAGTAGTAGTTGCTTTACTTTCTCTAGTTTTACATCCTTTACTCGTACAATAAATTATTTCAGTGACGTTATGAGAGTTAATATAAATATTATTGGCGACACCATCCTTAACTTCACATTTAACAGTATTATTATTGTTAGAACAAACAATTAAATCATTTTTAAGAGCGACATCAGCAGCAGGTTTTCCATTAAGATCACTGGAATTCAAGAATATTTCATTTTTACTTGCGGTAACTTTACTATTAACAGCAACACATCCTTTTGCGGTAGAACATTGAATCGTTTGAGCAGTGTTAATAGTATTAATATAAGTATCACCATCTTTTGCTTCTAATACCGAACATACTTTATTATTACATTCAATTAAAGTGTCTTGAAGAGGAACGGTAGTATTAGTACTTCCGGCATTAACAAAGTATTCCAATTTTTTATCAGTGGAATTTGATGCAGTTTCAACACAACCATTTTCACTACTACATAATAAAATTGGTTTTTCGTTATCAGTTTTAATATAGTTGCTATTTAAATAGACATCATTATTTGATCCATTCGTGATTGAACATATCACTTTTGCATCAGTTCCTTCTCCTTTTACACATTTAATTAAATCATTTTTAAGTGGCTCAGTATTGGAAGAATCTGAATTTGGATAAAAAAGAGCATTAGCTTTTTTAAATTGATCATCAGTTGGTGGTTTAGGAGTACATTTTCCAACTTTGTCACAAATAATTAAAGGTTTTTTCGTGGTATAGTCTTTTTCGTCGTTAAAATCGTTTAAAAAAACTTTAAGTTTTAGATTTGTGGTGGAAACT
Organism: Anaeromyces robustus; assembly: GCA_002104895.1. NCBI lineage: Eukaryota > Fungi > Neocallimastigomycota > Neocallimastigomycetes > Neocallimastigales > Neocallimastigaceae > Anaeromyces > Anaeromyces robustus. The sequence goes on along the minus strand of MCFG01000479.1, from coordinate 30,066 downwards.
AATGCACATTTAGATTTACCACTGGTTAAAGTACAATTTATGAGTTTTTCAGCCTCACCATCATATCTTGGGAAGTATTCAGAACGTCCTGCCTTAGCTCCACTTTGATAAATAATACAATTATTTGGACAATTGATAACGTGAGATAAATCAACCGCATTAATATAAGTATCTTTTGCACTACCTTTACCAAAAGCAGAACTACATGTAGTGTCGTTACAAGAAATCATATTTTTATGATTAGTACCATCAATATAACTGTAATAAATTGTAAAAAATAAGTAAATTATTTTACACAATTATTTTGATTGTAATAAATTGTAAAAAATAAGTAAATTATTTTACACAATTATTTTGATTGACCCAACAGGTCTACACAGAAAGTAAATCAGAAAAGAAGATTGGTTTTATAAGAACTTGTTTTATTAGATTTATTAAAAGTAAAAATTTATTTATTTATTAATTAATTTTGTAATATTCTGAATTACTTATAATTAATTAATAAAATCGCGAAGAATTAATCATTTAAAAATTTTACACCTATTTATACTTTTTACGGAAAAATAGTTTTCTTCGTAAAAAGTTGTTTAAAATTTCTAGAAACTTTTGATTAAAATCTTATGGAAAAATTTAGAAAAATTTAATATAAAAGTTGTCTTAAAATTTTTGATTGTATTCTATTAATTTCTACGTAAAATACAGAAATAAAAATACAGAAATAAAATACAGAAATTCATAATAAAAATTTAAAAAATAAAATTTTTATAAAGTTTGTAACAAGTGTGAGTCGAACCCAGAGTGTTCGCCCAGATGGTCATAGTGACTAACCACTAGACCATGGTTACTATTTTATTAATTGTGAGATTCGTTACAATAACCTTCACCATCCGTTGAACTACCTTTAGAAACAACACAATTTCCATTAGGACAAGTAATTACATTTGGATAATTAGATTCTTTTGGACTTCCATGATCAATATAAGCAAAACCATCAATAGAATTTGGTAATTTGGAACTTCCAGCTAATGATACAAATTTTGAATTGGAATAGATAAGAATATTTTTAAATTTACCATCTTTTATACTACTACCATCTAAAATGGCATGACCATCAGCATTAGCATTAGGAAAGTTTTCAGATATACATTCTGTTGTAGAACAAATAATATATTTACCATCTCTTGCAGTAGCATCTATAAAACCAGTATTTTGAGCTTGTGTAGTATTGGAACCAGTTGTGACGGCAGCAACAGCATTACCATGAGTAATTGAAATACAAGTTCCGGAGGAACAATCAATGACATTTAAATATTTTGATGTATCTTCATTACTACTACTACCGGCATCAATGTAAGCAGTACCTGAAGTTGTACTACCCTTTTCTTCAGTACATGCTGATGCTTTACATTGTAATACATTTTCAGCTTTATATCCATCAGCATAATATTTTGGAGAATCATCTGAACCACCATGATCACTAGTAGATAAAGCACAAATAATACTACTCTTATTTTTATCACAAATAATAATCTTTGTGGATTGACTACTACTTATGTAATATTTTTTATCTACGGTAGAATCAGTAGTGATACCTGTTATTAAGGAACAACCGTCAGCAGTTGTACAAACAATTATTCGATTACCATTTGTGTCTGCAGCATCAATATAGAAATAATTACCTGTGGATCCAGAAGGTGCAGTTGATGTAAAAGTTCCACTACTATTAGTACATCCAATAATATTTCCTTTATTTTTATAATCAATATAAGCATAGCCATATGTTGTATATTTACTGACTCCACCAAGGCTACATTCGGCTTTAGAAGATTTATATTCACAAGTAATAATCTTTTTCTTATCGACAGCTTCTATATAATGAACTAATGGAATTTCTTTTGTAGCACCATCAATCAAGGCACAACTTATTTTATCACTTGCATCTTTAGTACATTGAATAACTTTACCCGGCCAATCTGAATTATAGTAAGCCATGGCTAAATTTGTTACTCCATCAGCAGAAGTACATTCACTTTTGCTATTCCATTTACAAGTAATAATTTTACTTTGAGTTGTAGCATCAATATAATATTTTTCGGGATCACCGTCATCAATTTCGTCAATGAGAATACACGAAGGAGTATTATTACAAGTAATTACTTGTTTTCCACCAGCAGCTACATAGGCTTTTCCTTCATCTTTACTAGCTTCACCTGAAGAACAACTAGAACCAGATACTTTGCAAGTAATAATGTTCCCTGGAGTAGCGGCATCGACGTAAATACCATCAGCACTAATAGTACTAACTTCATTACAAGATGAAAGAGCAGTACCTGTACAACTTAAAACAGACTTATATGTTTTAGTATTTGTACTTGCAGTATCATCTGTAACTGTTTCATACGGTCCAGTAAGATAAGTACCTTCACTAACAGCTTCTAGTGTGGTACAATTACCAGTATCATCACATTTATAAAGTTTTTTAGTAGAATCTTTACCATAATAATAATAAGTAGAAACAAGTTGTTTACATCCATTAGTAGTACATGAATAAATAATACCAGAATTGTCAGTACTCATGTCACCTTTTGTATAACCTTTATCAGTACCAGTTGGTTCAGTAAATATTTCTACAGCATCAGTTTTACCATATGTCAATGTACATGAAGCTGGTGTTGTACTTTGTCTCCGTCTATCATAAGTTGTGACTTCATCTTTTGATAAATAAATTTTATCATCTTTTATACAATAATGACCACTAGTTAAAGCATCATCATTACTATCTTTACATACAGTTTTAGTACTAGCAGTGCTATCACTATTACATACTGTCATACCTAGGAATAATAAATAACAAATTAAATAAAAAGGATTATATTTAAATATTAATAATAATTCTTCTAATTAATATATATCTATATTTACATTAATAAATATCATTATTTTGAATAAAATTTTGCTTATTATTTTTTATTAACCTGTTGCTTCTGCTGTTGCTAGCCGTACATGATGAATAAGAAGTATGAAAAGTAAAAATTCTAAAATGTGTATACTAAAATATATAAAAATAATGGTTATTATTTAATAATTGAATGAATTAATTGTAATAAAATAGAATAAAAACAAAATAAATAATAAATTAATAATAAAAACACTTTTTTCCATTACCTTTTTAGTTTTTTACACTTTAACATTTTTTCTTTTTTTTTAGTTAGTTAATTATTTTTTCTCTATGTATTACGGTTGTTGGAGCTGTGGTATTGTTCTTAAATAGTTATAAAATTTAAGTATTACTAATTTTAATAATGGTTCTTACTTTTATTATTTTTTTTTTTAACTGGAAAATATTCCAATATTATTTTATGGTCTGTACATAAAAATAAAGGAATTTTTTATTTAAAAATGAAGAACCATTTAAAGAGAAAAAAAAAGAAAACTTGTTCAGTTTTTAATAATAAAGGTTCCAAAAAAATAAAAGGAAAAAAAGTCCTTGGAATGAAAAGATTAAAACCTACACAATATTAAAAAATAAATAATTAATTAATGAATGAAAGAAGGAATAAACAAAGATTATATAAAGAACTCGTAATTTATTCATTAAGTCTTTTTTTCGTTCTTACCTTTTTCTTTTTTTTTCCTTTAACTTTTCTAACACTTTATTGTAATTTTAATTTAGAGATTTTTTTCCTCCCCTTTTATTTATTCGTTTTCTTTTACCTTTTACATTCAAAAAAAAAACAATAAACATTCTGAAAATGGAGTGTTTTTTTCTAATTACAAATATAGAATAATAGTAAAAGAAAGGATGATTATAAAAAACTAAACAAACAAGATTTTTTTATGTTTCTCATTTAGATTAGAATTCTTTATTCTTTTAGTAAAAGAATATAATTGTAACGAATATGAGTTATTCTCACTAGGTTGTTGTAGTAATTAATAATAAATAAAACAACAACATGAATAGCTCGAATAAAATATATTGAAATATCTATTAAACTGAACGATTTAATTATTTATGGTTTTATATTATTATTTTATTTATTACTAATTGAAATGTTAATGTTGACTCAAAGAGTCAAAATAAAATAATACATGAAGTTTTTATATTCAAAATCTATTCTAAGTTATTACATGATTGGTTATATAATTTAAAATAAAATATATTTAATTATTATTAAAATACAATTTATCTAATTATTAATTAATCTATCCATTTGCTAATTATTAATAATTTATTTAGTTAATTAATGTGTATTCACTTAATTAAGATTTATTTAACTTATTATTTATCATTCATTTAATTAAATTATAAGTTTATCTAAAAATTAATGATTCATTCATTTAATTAATTTATTATTATAAATATTATTTCGAAAAGGTAAAAAGTAAGATTTGAACCAGTGACAACCAGTATGATATTACAAGCAGGTACCAATGAACCACTTTAGTAACCATAACGATTCTTGATATCGTTACAATAATATATATATATATATAAAAGTTAAATATAATAAAAATAAAAGGAAACTTACTTTTAACAGGTTCAACGGATTGTTTCTTCCTTTTTTTAAACAATTATCATTTAAAAATTTACTTATTCAAAAAATTTCAAAAAAAAATTTTTTTCTATATTATTGATCTTCTATCCCCTTTTGTGTTATTCTGGGTCCAATTATGGTGTAATGAAAACTCTTTAAACCATTATATTTATTAAAATGAATACCTTCATATATAAAAATTATCTCTTCTTTTTTTTTGTGTAGTTCAATTGTTGAATTTGGTTTTCCTGGTTTCAACATAGTCAAGTCAATACCTAAAGCTAATACCTATAATAAAAATGGAAATTAAAATTACTATTATCACCTAAAAATTCTAAATTAAACTAATTAAATAATGCTTTATTAAAAATTAAAAATTAAAAATAATTTTATTAAAATTAAAAGTAAATAATAATTTATAAATTAAAAAAAAATTTAAAAACTAGTAAATAATTAAAATATTAGACTATTGTGTTAGTAATCAAAAAACAAAAAGGATTATAAAAATTTGAAAATTCAGTTCCTATTTATACTAATTCTAAAACTAATAATTTCTAAATTAGTAATCATAGTCTATTAGTGGTGTTAGTTACCATAAACGTCAGAAAAATAAACTCTACATTAGAAACATTCTTTCTAGTCTAGAGTTTAATTTAAAATTTTTAATTTAAATTTAATTTAAAAATTTAATTTATTTTTAATTTAATATTTTTAGTTTATTCTTAATTTAAATTTTTAATTTATTTTTAATTTATTTTTAATTTATAATTTTAATTTATTTTTAATTTAAATTTTTAATTTATTTTTAATTTATAATTTTAATTTATTTTTAATTTAAATTTTTAATTTATTTTTTGAAAATAAACTTTTTTTATTTGCCTATACAAGAGACTAAACTTTTTTTCAATTGATTTTAATTGATCCTAATATCTGAGATTAAACATTTTTATTTATTTTTCGTATACTACTATTTTTTAATTAATCTTAACGTCTGGGACTAAACTATTTTTCATTTCATTTTAATTGATCCTAATATCTGAGATTAAACATTTTTATTTATTTTTCGTATACTACTATTTTTTATTATTTTTTTTTTCATTTATTTATATAACTAAATAAATGAAAAACACTTAAAATAATATAAACTTATATTATTTAATATTAGAGCATTTATCTTTTTTTCCGGATGAAAAGTGATTTAATATTTAATTTTTAGATTAAATTAAAAAATAACCTAAAATTTATTAAATATATAGTCTAGGTGTTAATAACCTTACAAAGAATGCTAAATATAACTTAATGTTATTTTTGATAATCTATCAACAACAGTTAGAATGGTCTTAGAATTAGTTGAGTTTTTTAAATCTATAAACCCAATGAATATTGAAATACTCCAGTATGGTTCATGATTATTATTTTTATTTCGTTGATAGATGCCACAAGAATTTACAAATAGGTGTACATCCCCCTCTAAGAGACAATCCACTAGAAGTTTCTACTAATGAATTCAAAAGTTTTAGAGATATTAAAAATGACCAGAGAGGAGTGAATCATAATGAGATTCAAATATGTCAAAGAATCTCAAGAATATATATTCTTTTATTATATAACAAGATATTAATCGTGGAAGGAGAAAGGAGAATTAGGAAGACAAAGTTTTCTATTATTACTAGTGGAATTAAAAGTATGTGTCGTTGGGTAAGGTAAACGGAATTTTTATCAAGGAGAGAAGTGTCAGTTGAGAAAAAAACAAAATTCTAATAATTCAGAATGGTACCAGTGTTCACTATTTTATTTTCATTATCAGATCGACGGGAAAGACAATAGGCTCTATTTTCTGAATCAGATTTATACTTAATAATAAAGTCAAACCGAGAAAAGAAGATATTCCAGTGGATATGTTTTTGGTTTGAGTTCGAATAGTCAGAAAAAAGCATTAATCTGATATTTAGCACCTTTAAGAATTGTTGTCTCCACGTTTGGAAAAAATTTCTTAATGGACAACAATTCTTTGTCATAAATAGGATAATTACATTCAGCTTGGTAAGAGCTTTTAAATGAAAAGAAACTGGATGAAACGTTTAATTTTTTGGAAAAGAATACTACCGATGGTATAATTAACGAGGAAAATGATTAAGGTGGTATTGGTACTACCAACAAATTCATTAATTGGACGGGATGGTTTCCAAATGTGAATCAATTTGTAGCCTATTATATTTATAATAGTAAAAAGACATGGACATTGTCTTAAAAATAAAAATAAATATAAATATAAATATAAATATAAATTACATTAAATATAAAATATATTAAATAATATAACTCATTCATTAAAAAAAAAATAGCTAAAACATGATTAAATAATAATTAATAAATAATTATAATAATAATAATAATAATAATAAACATGATTGTCTTTTTTTATTAATAAAAAAATAAGTATTAACATTTTAATTATTCTTGAAAAAAAAGTCATTAACTTTATTTAATATTTAATATTTAAAATACTTTATAAGTTATAATAACAAAATTCAAAATAAAATAAAATAAAATAAAATAAAATAAAATAAAATAAAAAAGGAAAATAAAATAAAATATAATAAAATAAAATAAAATAAAATAAAAAAGGAAAATAAAATAAAATAAAATAAAATAAAATAAAATAAAAAAGTAAAATAATGTAAAAATTTATATTATCATTTATAATTATAATATAAAGGAAAATAAAAAAAAATAAAAAATAAAAAAAAAAAAAGACGGAAGTTAAGAATGAGAGAGAGTTATGGTGATAATTGATTCAATAAAATTAATATATTTTTTTATTTTTATTTTGCGGATTATAATTTCCATTTAATTTCCATTTAATTTACATTTATTTTATTTTATTTACCAAAAAATAAAAAATTAAAAAAATTTAAAAAAAAATTAAGAATTTTTTTCCACTTTTAATTTTTAAATATAAGAAAATGGAAAATGGATAAAGTTTCCGCAAATTAAACTTAACTAAATAAATTTTTGTTTGTGAAAAATAAAATAAAATAAAATAGAAATAAGAAATAAGAAATAAAAAATAGAATATATGTATAATATCTTTTTATTTATTTATTTATTTATTTTATATTAATTTTTTTTATCATTTAAAAGTTTTCTTTTTAAATTTTTACATTTAGATTCATTACTTAAAAAAAATTTCATAAAAAAATTGTCACTTTTTTTTTCTTTTCTTTTTCTTTTTTTTGTATGTGTATTATTAAAAAGTTAAAAAATTGAAATGTAATAAAATTCAATCTCTCTTTCTCTTTTTCTCTCTCTTTTTCTCTCTCTTTTTCTTTATTTGTTTAATTTAAACAAAATATAAAATATAAAATATAAAATATAAAATATAAAATATAAAATATAAAATATAAAATATAAAATATAAAATATAAAATATAAAATATAAAATATAAAATATAAAATATAAAATATAAAATATAAAATATAAAAAATAAAATATAAAATATAAAATATAAAAAAAATTTAATTTTTTTTCTATTTTTTCAATTTTTTAATTAAAATAAAATAAAAGTGGAAAAAAAATTGGAAAAAAAATAAATTTTATTATATTTTAATTCTATTTTATTTATTATTAAATTAAAAACAAAAATAAAAAAAATTTTTTTTCAATTATTTTTTTTTATTTTTTATTTTGTTGCTATTGTTGTTTGTTTCTTAAAGTAAATAAATAAATAATAAAATAATAATAATAATAATCATTATTATTTATTATTTATTTTCTTCTTATTATTTTTTTATTATTTATTATTTATTATTATTATTTTTATTATTTATTGTATAGTAAAAGTAAAGTATAATTATTATTACCAACACAAATAAAAAATATTTTAATAAGTCAAAATAGTCAATAATATTTATTAATTATTAATTATTAATTATTTATTATTAATTATTTTTAAGTTTATATAATTAAATAAATAAATTGAATAAAAAAAAGTTTTATTTATAGGTAAAATAATAATGAAACCAAAAAAAGAAAAGAAAAGAATTATTTTTATTATATTCAATAAAAAATAAATAGTTTTAAGTTTATTTTAGTTTATTTTTTATTTAAAAAAAAAAAAGAAAAAGAAATAAAAAAAATAAAATATATATATAAAAATATATATAAAATACAAAAAAAATATAAAAAAATACAAAAGGATTATAATATATTAAAAAATTACAAAAAAAAATATTAAAATATTAAATAAAATAAAAAGAAAAAAGAAAAAAGAAAATCCGCAACATAATTTTTTTTTTAATTTTCTCTATATGTTTTTGTAATTTTTTATATTTGTTTATTAAAAAAAAATTTTTTTTAATCTAAAATAAAAAATACAATCCGCAGCATAAATTTTTTTTAATTTTTTATAATCTTTTTTTTTTTTTTTTTTTTTTTGTTTTACTTTCAAAAATAATAATAATTTTTTTTATAAATTATATAAATTAAAATTTTATAATTATTTTGTTTCGAACTTTATTTGATTTAAATGATTTAAATTAATTGTTTCACAATAATTTTTTACAGAAATATTTATTATTAATACCGTTTGATGGAGGGAAAAGATTTGAGCCATCACATTCAGTATCCTGAAATATTAGTAATCTTTTCAGACCTTTTTTTTTTTAAAAAATAAAAAGAGTAAATATTACATATATTAAAAAAAAAAAGAAATGTTTTATTTAATTTTATATATAATATAGTATAAAAATCAAAAAAAAAAATCTTTTCAATCATTAGTAAAAGTTAAACTACTATTTTTTTAAACCGCTAATTATACAATCTGTATAATAATATTTAATAATAAAAGATCAATTTAATAAATATAAATATAAATATAAATATAAATATAATTTACATGTATTTATTTATTCATTTATTTATTCTTAAAATTTAAAAATATCTATATTGGTATATTCTTGTAATAAAAACTAAATAATTATATATAAAAAATAATATTTTTATACTTTATATAATTATAAAATATTTTTAAATATTTTCTAATATTATTGTTTATTATTATTTTTAATTTTTAAATTTAATTTTACTAATGAATATAATTAAAATATTTATTATATTTTTTATATATTATTAATTATTTATTTTTTTTATTATAAAATTATAAATAATTAAAAAAAATTAAATGTTTTTTATTAATATAAAGAAAAATTCTACCTTCCTTCATACAAGAAATTAAATTTAATACTAAAAAAAAGCAGTCATAAATTAAAGTACTTTTTTTTATTAATATAAAGAAAAAAAAACTACAATAAAATAAAAAAATTAACATTTGAATTAAATACACCCATTAATAAATAAAATAATTTATTATAAAATTGAGTAAAACATTATTAACATTAAAATTTTCAATAATTAATTTACTAAGTAGATAATAAATAAATTATATAAATAATATGATAATAAAATATTATGTAAATAAAAGTTTTTTTTTTTCTTAAAATAAATATTTTCATAATTTTTATAATAAAAAATTGTGTAACATTTTTTGTCCCACTTTTTTAAATTTCATTTAAAATAAAAATAAGCAAAAATGAGTTTAATTTAAATTGAATTTAAATTGAATAATAAGAAGAAATAAAATTGAGATGAATTTAGATAAAAAGTAATAAAAAAAATAAAATAAAATTATTAATTAATTTTACAATTTTATTAATTAATTTTACAATTTTATTAATTAATTTTACAATTTTACAATTAAATATTATTTAAAAAAAAAAAAGAAAAAAGAATTTAATTTATTAATTTTTTTTATAATAATATTAAAGGAAATTTTTACCATAAATTTTTAATTCTATTTTTACTAATAAAGAAATTGATTTTTAAAAACAAAATTTTTAATTTTTAATTTTTATTATTATTTTTTAAATTTATTAAAAAAATTTATTTTTGTTCAAATGAAATTGTTAAATTTCATTTTTTATTCTTTTGTTTTTCTTCTTTCACTTTTTACAATTTCAGTTTTTTATTCTTTTTTATTTCAATAACAAAAAAAATAAAGAGAACTTTTTTTTTTTCCTTTTTTTTTGTTTTTGTTTTTTCTTTACTTCTTTTCTTTACTTTTGTTAATGGAAAGAATTTGAAATTGAAATTGAAATTGAAATTTTACAAATTTAAAAATAATAATTTTATAAAAAAAAATATGTCTTATTTTTATAATAAAGTAAAAAATCTTTTTATTTATTTAAATTATTAAATACAAAATAAAAAATTTAGAAATAAAAATAAAAAATTAGAAATAATAGTTAATAATTAATAATAAATAATAAATAATAAATAATAAATAATAAATAATAAATAATAAATAATAATAAATAATAAATAATAAATAATAAATAATAAATAATAATAAATAATAAATAATAAATAATAAATAATAAATAATAAATAATAAATAATAAATAATAAATAATAAATAATAAATAATAAATAATAAATAATAAATAATAAATAATAAATAATAAATAATAAATAATAAATAATAAATAATAAATAATAAATAATAAATAATAAATAATAATAATAATAATAATAATAATAATAATAATAATAATAATAATAATAATAATAATAATAATAATAATAAATAAATAATAAATAATAAATAATAATAAGTAATTATAATAATAATAAGTAATAATAACTGTCAGAATAACATTTATTGTGTTTATCATAATATAGTTAACTTATATTATTTATATAAATAAATAACCCCTTAATATTATTGTATTAACCAATAGAAATAATATTTAATTTTCCATTAAATATAAATAGAAAATAAATTCCCTATTTATTCTATTTTTTAATATGTAATAAAACTATTATAAAAAATATAATAAAGTATCTTAACATAAATTCATAATTAACATTCTTTATTATATTTTTTAACATAAAATCATAATTATTCATATATTAATTTAAAAGATTAAGAGTCTCAACTCACTATAATTGAGCTTTAAAAAATTTAAGTATTAAATTATAAATATTATAAATAATAATTTTTTTTCATATAAATAAATATAAACTAACTCATATATATACATAAATGTTTAACTGAAGAATTCATTAATCAAAATCATTCAAAATAAAAATATTAATTGCATAATAAAGTATATAAAATGTAAAAATTTTTGAAATTATATTTTCGTTTGAGCTGAATCTTATCAACCAAACATTTATGTTTGAGCTGAAATTTTGTCAGTCATATCATTTTTAAGATTAAGTCAGCCAGATTTATTTGAGCTGAATTATATTCCTTAAAACTATAATATTAATAATAGTTCATTTCTAAATGATATTTTATCTTTACTTGAGCTGTTTATAAGAATTATGTCAGTCAAGTATAAATAATTAGAAATAAAATTAAAATCAATAGAGTTATTAATATGAATAGAACTAATAAAATAATATTAAATAATATTATATGTACATGAAATAATATTATAAAATTAAATTATAATTAAAATATTTGTATAAATTTTCATATAAAATTTAAAATAATATAAATATATGACATAAAATTCACCAACAAACCAATCAAAAAGAAAATAATTTTTTAAAATTAAGTAATATCTAAAATTAAAACTATTAATAAAATTAAAATATAATTAAATATAATTAACAAAAATTAAAAATAAAATAAAATTAAAAATAATATAATAACCAATCAAATATAATTAATAAAGTTAAATATAATAAAAATATATAAATAAATAAAAAAAAACCAATCAAAATTTTGATGTTAGATAATATCTAAAAAATAATAATAACAACAATAATAAAATAAATAAAAATTTATTTATATTAAACATAATTTAATAACAATAATAAGATAAATAAAAATTTATTTATATTAAATTAAACATAATTTAATGACAATAGCAAATAATATCAATATAACTCCCCTAAATCAGAAATGTGACATAAACAATCTATAAATAATACTCTATAAAATAAAAGGGGGATAACTAAAAATATTTATACTATGTATAAATAATAGTTTTAAATAATATTATTACATAATTTTTCTTATAAATACAGTTTTTTTTCTCTATTTTCATTGTAAATAAAACAACTACAATAATTAAATATTGAAAATATATTAAATAAAAATAAAAATGCCAAGGCCAAGAAATTAAAAGCACATCATAAATATTGAAGAGGATAATAGTACGAAAGGTATTACATTCAACTATTCAGAAAACTTCAATAAAATAATTATCTACCGAAAATTATACTGAATGGAGAACAAATATAATGTACCTATTATGTATTAATAATTTAGACAGATATGTAACAGAAGAAAAGGTAGTAAAATTAAGAAAAAGGGACATAAAAGAAAATTTAAATCAGTACATTCAAGACAAATTTGATGAATATTTGGTCTATGAAAAATCTACCTCTGAAGAAGATATAAAAAATGATATTTTAGTTAAATGGATAATAACTAATAGTTTAGGCGAAAAAATAAAAGGGATAATTCAAAGCCAAAATAAAACAGCTTATCAAACCTGGAAATTACTGAATAAATCATTCACTCGTTCACTCGTAGTTCAGAACACAAAAAAGCAGACTTAAAGGACAAAATTGATAATATGAGATATATTGAAGAAGATATTCATATTTTCATTGCTACACTACAAAACTTAATTGACGAATTAGAAAATGTAGATGGAGATATTCCTGATAACATAAAAGCAGGAACACTAAATAGAGCCCTTCCAGAAAACCTAAGGTTCATAAATGTTTTTCAATTTAAAGATAACTGGGAAAAATGCAAAGACTATGTAAAAAATGTCATTCCGGATATAATATTTTCAAATATAAAAGAAACCACTAATCCGAGGAAACTGCTAAATGAAGCATTAAGTATCGAATCCAACAAATTCAAAACAAAGAGAAATACAACTCAGCAAATAAAAGGAAAGAGAAAAAATGGAAGATGCCATATATGTCACAAGTATAGCCACTATTCCTCAGACTGCAGGTACATCAAAGGAAATAATAAAACGAAGACAAGCGAAACTGGAAAGTATAAATTCACTAAGAAGAATAAACGTCCACGTAACTGGTCTAAACATAATCAAAACAAATATAGGAATAATTCATTTAAAAATAAAAAGGACAATAATATTTATGCTAATGCTTTCGTAAAAGACCACAATACTGAATCTGATTTAGAAATAAGTTGTATATATTAAAACCAATCCTTCAAACTGTAAAAGATTTATGAAAATAGATTACAACAACAATTAAGAAACACTAACACAAAAATTAAAAAAAATACGCTAATAAAAATTTGTTTTATTAAAGTATATGTTTTATTAATTTTTAAGAATTAAAAAATATAAATTAAAAACAATTACACCTTTCAAAATTTAAGAAATTTTGAAGTATTTTTATATTTTTTAATAATTATATTTATTATATATTATACTAATTTATTTATATTTAATTTCTATTTATTTACGGACTATCTAACTAACTAAACTTTATTATTTAATAAATTTATTTATTATTTCTAAAAATAGAAATTTTAAATTAACTATTAAAACTAAGACTAAATAATTTCAATTGAGTTCATTTATTATTTATTTATTATTCTAATATTAATAATATATTTATTATATATTTTAAATTTAAAAACAATTTCATAAATTAAAAGTGAAAAAATTAATATTTCACAAAATAAATTAATAATTTATTTTGTTTTGAACTTTATTTAATTGATTTAAATTATTGTTTCACAATAATTTTACAGAAATATTTTTTGTAATTCAGTTACTTGTAAAGTGGCTGAATTTACAATTAAAGATATTATAATGTGGCGCATAATATCTTTACAATCTCTCTCCTTAAAGTCGAGCTCCTGCGAGATTACAATTTCCTTGGTTCATTGTTAATAAAGACAGGTTGAGGCTTATATCTAATATAATAGTCATTATTAAAGTCATCCCCTTCAGAACTTTTACCTTTTCTAGATCTTTTAAGGTATTGTTGAATCAATTGTTTGTCTGTTACTTGGTCTTCTTTGATCCACGATTGATCTACTGGATCGTTACCTTTCCAGGACATAAGATAATAACTTTCACCTTTATAGGTTTTCATATCGATTATCTTATCCGGACTTTTATCGATTGAGTCAACAGTTAGATGTGTATTTCTTCTAGGTCTCAAAGATCTACCCTTAAATTCATTTTCGTGATATGGTTCTAAAAGAGAAACATGAAAGACAGGATGACAACGCATATCACTAGGAAGATCTAATTCAAAAGCGCGAGGACTAACTTTTTTAGTAATGGTAAAAGGACCCATCATTTGATCTGCTAATTTTTTCTTACTATTTTTTATATTGAGACCTTTGTATAACCACACTTGTTGACCCACTTCAAAACTAGGAGCATTCAATCTTCTTTTGTCTGCATACTTTTTATAGGTTTTCTTAGCATTATCCAAGTTTTCTTTAAGGAGTTTAATATTGTTTTCAATATCAATGACTCTTTTTTCAGCGCTATTTGGATTATCGAAAGATGGAATTTCTGGAGAGAATTTAGGATTAAATCCATAATTGGAAAAGAAAGGTGATTGTTTAGTAGATTGGTGGATAGTATTATTATAAGAAAATTCAGCAAAAGGTAAAATATCCACCCAATTATTTTGTCTTTCGTTAATAAAGCATCGAAGGTATTGTTCCAAGATTCCATTCACCCTCTCCGTTTGACCTTCAGTCTGAGGATGATTAGCAGTGGAAAGAGAATGATTAATATCAAGTAACTTACACATTCTATTCCAAAATTCCGAAGTAAATTGGGAGCCTCTATCAGAAATAATGGAATCTGGAAAACCATGAAGACGGAATATATTGTTAATGAATGAATTAGCTGCAATTGAAGCAGTAGGCAGACAACGTAAAGGAATAAAATGAGCCATCTTAGTTAACCTATCGACTACAACCATAATAGTAGTCATTTCTCTTGATTTAGGAAGTTCAACTATGAAGTCCATTGAAATTTCCTTCCAAGGTCTTTCTGGAGTGGACAATGGGGAGAGTAATCCATAAGGTTTATGTTTTGGAACTTTTGACTTGCAACAAATAAAACAACACTTAATAAATTTTTTGATGTCTTTTCTCATTTTGGGCCACCAAAAATTTCTAGAGATTAATTCAAATGTTTTCAAAACACCAAAATGACCTGCAGTTATCGAATCATGATGAATTTCAAGAATTTTACCACGAAGGTTATACGGAACGTAAATGAGATTATTAAATAACAAGAAACCATCACCATCTAATTTTAAATAATCCATCTTTTTAAAGGGAGCATTACCGTTCCTTCCTTCTAATATGAATTCTCTAGCTTTATTATAAAATTCATCTGATTTTAAGTTTTTAAGTATAGAATTGACAATAGTTTTATCTTCAATGTTGCAAACACGAATAACACAACAAGAAGTAATTCTGTAAACATTAAAAAGATGATCACTTCTACGAGATAAAATATCGGGTTTACCTGATTTCTTTCCTGCACGATAAATAAGAATTCATTCCATCTAATTTGTCTTTGTGAAAGCATCTCAGGTTTTCTTGGGAATGTGAGATTTTTATGATCAGTATAAATAATAAACCGTTGTCGAGCGCCTTCTAAGTAATGACGCCATTCTTCTAAAGCAGTCTTGATAGCAAGTAATTCTTTATCATAAATTTGGTAGTTTCTTTGGGATTGATTGAGACTTTTCGAAAGAAATGCAATGGGATGTAACTTTCCATCGAATTCTTGAGAAAGAATTGCTCCAACAGCAAAATTACTTGCATCGGTTTCAACAATGAATTGTTGATCACTATCAGGGTGTTTTAAAATTGGAGCGGAGGTAAAGAGATTTTTTAAAGTATCAAAAGCATTTTGTTGTTCATCACTCCAATTATAAGGAACATTTTTTCTTGTAAGTTTGTGTAATGGATTAGCAATTTTTGCAAAGTCTTTAATAAAAATACGGTAGTAATTGCATAATCCAATAAATGATTGTATCTCTTTGACATTTTTTGGAACAGGCCAATCTAAAACTGCTTTGACCTTTTCTTTATCCATTTCTAAACCACGTTTAGAAATTACATATCCAAGAAGGTTGTTTCTTCTACATCAATTCGTACTTTTCCAAGTTTAAGTATAAATTATTTTCTAACAATTTAATTATACCTTTGTTACATGAGTATGATGTTCTTTAATATTCTTAGAGTATATAAGATATCATCAATATAAGAGATTACAAATTCATCAAGATAATCACTTAAAACATCATTTATAAAATGTTAAAATGTAGCTGAGCATTTTTAACCCGAAAGGTATTACTAAATATTCATAATGACCATAACGAGTACGAAATGCAGTTTTGAATTCATCTCCTTCTTTGATTCTTACTAAATTATATGCAGATTTTAAGTCTAATTTAGTAAATATTTTGTTCCTTTGACTCTATCTAATAAATCACTAATTAAAGGAAGAGGATATGAATTGCGGATGGTCATTTCATTAAATTTTCGATAATCAACACACAAACGTAAAGAATCATCCTTCTTTTTAACGAAAAGAATAGGCGCTCCAGCAGGAGAAGTAGATTTTCTAATAAAACCTTTTTCTAAATTCTCTTTTAAATATCTTTTTAATTCCTCTCTTTCAATTTCATTTAAAGAATATAGTGGTCCATAAAACAA
Source organism: Anaeromyces robustus (assembly GCA_002104895.1). NCBI lineage: Eukaryota > Fungi > Neocallimastigomycota > Neocallimastigomycetes > Neocallimastigales > Neocallimastigaceae > Anaeromyces > Anaeromyces robustus. The sequence goes on along the minus strand of MCFG01000479.1, from coordinate 12,764 downwards.
ACTACTATTTTCTTTTAATTTTATTTCACAATCGTAATCACGATGTGGAAGCAATTTCTTACAATTTTATTCATTAAACACATCAATAAAATCAATATATTGTGATGGTAAAGTGACCATTTTTTCATCTTTATTTATAATATTTAATTTTTTAATAACTCTACATGCATAAGATATTTTACTTTCTTTTTTAATACATGAATTTTCATTACAAGAATCATTATTACATTTATTTTTATCTTTTTTATTATTAAATCGTTATTATTACTATCACTAATTCTTCATAATTTTACTATCACTAATACTATTATTAATGCTATCAATATCACTAATACTATCGCTATTACTATCAAACATAAAACTATCATTAACATCACTTTCATAGTCAACATCACTATCATTGATTGTACGAACTAATCTTCCTTTGAAATATTCTTCTCTATCTTCTTCGTCTTCACTAGACCAGTTTGTCTTTGAAGTAGAGGTTCTTCTTTAAATTCCTTCTTGACTTTATTTCTCTCGTTTCATCTTCCGCAGGTTCTTTTCCTTTTCTTGATATAATTTTGATAACTGGTTTCTTTTCTTTCTGAGTTTCTTTTTCTCTTTCCATAATTGCAGAAACGTGCACAGAAACCAGAACTGAAGGATATTTTCTTATTGTCGTGGTAGTTTGAAGGACAGTGCTTTTCGATCCAAGGTAAACCTAAAATGATATCGACATCAGGGATTCGAAGGACATAAAATTTAATAAGTTCATAGTGGTTTCTTTTTCTTAAAATGCATTTTTCTGTTTCCTTTTTAATCTTAGAAATTCCATAACCCAGCCCAGACACTCCAAATGGTTCTTTTAATTGATTTACGTTGATGCCGATTAATTTAGCAAATTCTGGGTGAATAAAATTAAGGTCTGCCCCAGAATCAATTAGTACTCTAGCTTTTTGTTCATTTATTTCGTTAGTACTAATATAGAATTCAATAAAATTGCTTTTTTCAGCTTCCTTTTTTATTTCAGTCAACTTTGACTCATGTAATTTTGAAGTAGCTCCTGGCATTAGTCCCTTTTCTCTGAGAATCTTTTTGATTACCTTCATTTGTTTGGGTCTTTTTCGATTTGGACAATTGAATTGTAAATGACCCTTCTGTTTACAGAGAGAACATACTCCATCTTTTCTTTCTTTTTCGAAGGATTTTTTACTTTCCAGATATGGACTTCTGAAATTTAGGCCGTAGTTAAGACTTTTTTCCCCTCTCTTGATACGGTAGAAATCAACTTCCATCGGGTCGTTACCATGTTGGTAGTAGTCTTCCAATCTCTGGTTTCTCTTGACTAGGTTTTCAACTGTGACTACTGTCCTATACAATCTTTCGAGAGAGTTTGGATTGGAGTTAACAATTGCAATTTTCTCTCTCAACTGTTGTTTTAATCCCCTAATAAACATGTGAATTTTGGCGCTCTCATTAAAGTCAGAACTCTGACTTATTCTTTGGAATTCGGTTATGTACTCAAATACATGACCATAACGCCTTTGTCTTAAGTTGCAAAGTTTTTCATTTGCAACCACCGCTTCGGTAGTGTAAGCATCGAAGTTAGACCTTAATTCTCTTATAAATGCATCGTAATTATTCAAGAGTGGACTATTGTTCCTTCGTAAAATTGATGCCCACTCTAAAGATCGTTCAAGCATATAGGACATTAAAAACCTTATTTTTGTGTCGTCATTCAAAAACCTTTGTGGATTGGATTCCATGGCTAGCTCAGCACGGGTTAGGAATCCATCCAGTTCTTCTCGTTTTCCGGTGAATAAGGGTGGTTCATTTACCATTTTTATGTGTTGATTGTTGTTATCGCCCATCGTTTGATTTTCGTTTAAAGATAGGTTCTGAAGAGCGTTATTTATTATCAATAATTCTGACACTTTGAAACTTTTAATTTGTTTAAGTATTCACGAAATATTCTCCTTCGATTTTAGATTATTTTTTTTTTTTTTTTTTTTTTTTTTATTAAATTATATTGTTTTAGTGAAAGTCGACCAGGACGCTATCCCGATTGCAATGGGTGTCGGTCGAGTTTCTGATATAAAATAATAAAATTTTTTTTTTTTTTAATTAGGTCCCCTAAATTGGTAACTCCTAAACTGGTAGCTTCCAATCTGGTAGCTTCTAATCTGGTAGCTTCTAATCTGGCGGTTGTTGTAACGTATTTACTGAGAAAAAGGTAATTGTTATTGTAAAGAGTTTGTTTAAATAGATTACAACAACAATAAAAAATACACTAACACAAGAATTAAAAAAACACGTTAATAAAATATCATTTTTTATTAATATGTTTTATTAAAATATAAGTTTTATTAATTATCTTAAAAAAATATAAGTTAATAACAATTACACCTTTCAAAATTTAAGAAATTTTGAAGTATTTTTATATTTTTTCATAATTATATTTATTATATATTATACTAATTTATTTATATTTAATTTCTATTTATTTACGGACTATCTAACTAACTAAACTTTATTATTTAATAAATTTATTTATTATTTCTAAAAATAGAAATTTTAAATTAACTATTAAAACTAAGACTAAATAATTTCAATTGAGTTCATTTATTATTTATTTATTATTCTAATATTAATAATATATTTATTATATATTTTAAATTTAAAAACAATGAAAAATTTTATAAATTAAAAGTGAAAAAATTAATATTTCACAAAATAAATTAATAATTTATTTTGTTTTGAACTTTATTTAATTGATTTAAATTATTGTTTCACAATAATTTTACAGAAATATTTTTTGTAATTCAGTTACTTGTAAAGTGGCTGAATTTACGATTAAAGATATTATAATGTGGCGCGAAATATCTTTACAGTAAAGAATTAATTACTCTAGCCAATGGAACTTCAGTAAAATCAACTTATATTGGAGAATTTATAGGCTATATAAATAATCATAAAATAAAATTAAATAGAGTTTATTACATCCCTAAAATCAATAAAAATCTATTTCAATAAGTTTACTCTTAGAACAGAATTTTAAAATAATTTTCAACAACAATAATAGTAACCTTATTGCAACAATTATAAATCAACATGGAAATAAGATTACAAACATTAAAGCTGATAAATCAAATACATATAAATTATGGATAACAAAAAGTATAATAAATTATAATTCCAACAACAATAATTTTCAGAACAACAACCTTAACATTTACCACATATATTCTAACAATAAGATGCAATTATGGCATATTATTGTTAGAATATATTACGATGGTAATGTGAAATCAACTTTGGATTTATATCGACAATATGAAATTGTAGATGGTTGTAGTTTTCCAGATTTTCTTAAAGAGTTAAAAGATAAGATCTAAACACTTAGGGAAAAGGTGTTAATAAAATCATTTTTTTTTATTTATTTTATTATTTATGTTTTATTACAATTACAATATTTTTTTTTTATTTATTTTATTATTTATATTTATAAAACTATGCTAAGCTTTTACTAAAGTTATATTAATATAGTGAGTTTAATAAAAAATAAAATTCTGAAGTTCAAATAATTTGGGAAATTAGTCTTCCTTTTATATTTCAAATTCAAACATAATTCTTCATTTGAGTTCGGATTAATTCTGTTTTGTTGAACTCCATTTTAAATTCATTGGTCAGGATGTTTTCGTCTATATCATTTATCCATCCAATAATTCTTCTCATATTCGGAATTATGATGTCAATGATGTCTAGAAAGTTCTTATCCTGTGGCATGGTTTTCGTCCATTCTACGAGTGATTCGAATTGTTTATGTAGAATAATGTATTTCCGTAAAAACCGTACATAATATTTATTTCCAATTTCTGCGTTGCACCAGTTGGCTTTGATTTTATCTAATTTTAAAATCTGTTTTCGGAATTCTTCAATTGTTTCATCCAATAGGATTATACCAATGAGAGATTTTGGGTCTCGATAATGCATCTGCTAATGTATTCGTTGTTCCTTTAATGTAATGACTAATTAGATTGAATTGTAATAATCTTTCTTTATAGCGTACCCTTCTATTAATTTCTATTTTGTTATTAGATCCATTAATGTTTTGATTTAATGCTTTATTATCGGTTAAAATACAAATTGGGAATTTTGTACTGTTCAAGAAATATCTAGAATGTTCTATGGATTTAATGATTGCTAACATCTCCTTATCGAATATTCCGTAATTTTGTTCGGTGTTATTAAATTTAAAAGAGTAGCTATGAATCAGTTTTATTTTATTTCTTTATTTAATTGGTTCATGTCATATTTTTGGAAAGAGTTGATATCCAATTTATCCCCCCAAAACGCTGATAAAGAAGACCGGCGGCAATCCTAATTCTTGCTCAAAATCAAATTCTTCAAATCAACCTATTCAAAATAATAATTTTTCAAAACCTAATAATCCAATCTTTTCGAAGGAGAATGTGAATGATAAGAACAAATCAAATTCAAATTTTTATTCAAAATCAATTAAATACAAAAGAAAACAAAACAACAAATTTAAAGAATTTAAAGTTGATGCATACCTCCCTTATGAAGATAAACCACCTGAAAATTTACCCTGTTATTTTGTTAAAAACAAATCAAAATGAAAAAGAAAAACTTAAATAATGAATCTCAACTATTAATCTTATTCTATCAATATTTTTATCAAACTTAGTATTATTATTAGTTTAAAACCTAAGTTTAGTTTAGTTTAGTTTCCCTTATTATTATTATCAATATCATATAAACTTTATTAATATTCATGTATTTTATTACTATTCATGTATTTTTATTAATATCAAATTATATTATTTTTACACCTATATAGTATAGTTTAAAATTTAGTTAAAAATTTTCTTAGTATAGTTTAGCCTAGTTTTAAGATTCGTCTGGTATCCGAATCCTGAAGGAGGACCATGTAACGAATCCCTCAATTAGTAAAATAGTAACCATGGTCTAGTGGTTAGTAACTATGACCATCTGGGCGAACACTCTGGGTTCGACTCACACCTTGTTCCAAATTTTATAAAAATTTTATTTTAAATTTATTTATTATAAATTTCTGTATTTTATTCTGTATTTGTTTCTGTATTTTATTTCTGTATTTCTTTATAGAATTACATGGAATAGAATTAGAAACTTTAAGAAAAAATTATATAATATTTCTTTATTTTTCTATGAGATTCATTTTATAACAAAATATCTTAGTTTCTAGCAATTTTTTATTATTTTTATGAACTTTTATTTTTAAAACTATTTTTCCGCAAAAAGTATAAATAGGTGTAAAACTTTTAGTTAAAATATTTTTCTTTGTGCTTTTATTCTTTTATAACTTTATATATATTAGTAATAATTAATTCATAAGTAGTTTGAAATACTACAAAGATTAGTTATTATTAATTTTTAATAATTAATAAAACTATATTCTAATAAAACAAATTTTAAATAAAAAAATAAATTAAAATTATACTAATATATATCGACGCCGACCTTCCGGGTTAACAAAGGAAAGGTGTTCCGATATTACAAAGTATAATTAACTTTCTTTTATTTTATTTTCTTTTCGTGTACGTTTTCAATATTGGTGTCAATTGTAATATTGGAACTACCGTTCCGTTACATAAATAATAGAAATAAATAATAAATAATAGAATAAATAATAAATAATAAATAATAGAAATAAATAATAAATAATAGAATAAATAATAAATAATAAATAATAGAAATAAATAATAAATAATAGAAATAAATAATAAATAATAGAATAAATAATAAATAATAAATAATAGAAATAAATAATAAATAATAGAAATAAATAATAAATAATAGAAATAAATAATAAATAATAGAAATAAATAATAAATAATAGAATAAATAATAAATAATAAATAATAGAAATAAATAATAAATAATAGAAATAAATAATAAATAATAGAAATAAATAATAAATAATAGAAATAAATAATAAATAATAGAATAAATAATAAATAATAAATAATAGAAATAAATAATAAATAATAGAAATAAATAATAAATAATAATAAAATAATAAATTATAAATAATATATGCCACTTGGTGAAATGGGATTTGGTGATACATAGCTATTAAATTAAATTATTTAAATAAATAAATAAATAAAAATTAAATTTGATAATATAAATTTTTGCAGTGTTACAAAAATACTATCAATAATTATAATTATAATATTATTATAATGATAATAAAAATAATAAATAATAATAATAATAATAATAATTAATATATAAATAATAATAAAAAAATTATAATAAAGATAATAATAAAATAAGAATTTTAATATTTGAATATTAAATATAAAAGAATTAAAATAATATTAAGCTTGAATAATTAAATCAATATTAATTGAAAATAAATAAATATAATTAATTATATTTATTGAAATTGATAATATTAAAACATTTAATCATATATATTTAAAAACTTTTATTGAAAATGGAAGAAAATATAGAAATTGAGATAAGCGAAACTAATAGAGGGAATGAACAAATTATTATAAACAGAAAATATAAATTTAATCTTTCATCTAAAAGAAAAGACAATTCAAAAATATATAAATGTACTGAATATAAAACAATGAATAGGTGCAAATCATTCATTATTTTAAATGATAAATATGAAATATTAAAGTATGATAGCTCACATAATCATCTTGAAAAAAAATATGAAGCAACTACATCATTAGTAAAACATAAAATTAAATATGAAATTAGAAGAAGTTCAGTTCCTTTTGATATAAAACCAAAACGTTTATATGATGAAATTTCTCCTGAAATGGGATCTCAATGTTGTCAATATAAAACAATTAAATCTTCAATAGCAAGAAATATAAGTAAAAATTTACCTCCTGATTTAAAATCATTTGATGAAATTCCCGATGTATAAGAATATTATAAAACAAAAGAGGGTAAAGAATTTAAAATATTCAAAAATGATAATCTTATAATTTTTCAATTTCCATTCCAAGCAGAATTGTTTTCAAAATATGAAGACATATTTGCAGATGGGACTTTTTACACTGCACCTGCAATAGCTCAACAAGTATTCATAACAAGAACGTATATTGAAGAATTAAATAGTTTTTATGCCACTTCTTTTTCTGTTATAAAAAATAAAGAACAAATAAATTATGAAATATTATTAGAGGAACTAAAAAAAAATGCTATTAAATATAACAGTAATAATGAAATTACTCCAAAGTATTTTCATTGTGATTTTGAGAAGGCGATATCAAATGCCGCCGAAAAAGTATTTCCAAATATAAATATCAAATATTGTATTTGGCACTACAAAAGAGCATTAAAAAATAAATTTAATAAATTATGCTCTAAAGAAGTAATAAGTAACAATGATTTAAATAATGATTATAAACATATTTCAAATTTTCCATTCATAAATCCAGATTATATATACGATATTTATAATAGAATTAAAAGCAAGTGTAAAGAACATAATTATGTTCAATTTTTAGAATTTTTAGAATATTTTTATTATACATATTTAATTGATTATAATATCAAGAATTGGAATTACTATAATAATATAAAACATATTACAAACAATGCTTCAGAATCTTATAATAATCAATTAAAAAGTATTTTTTCAAAAAAACCTACTTTTTTTAAATTAATATATGTATTACAAAAACAAGAGTTCTTATCTAATATTGACTACCAAAGGAGAATTGCAGGATATTGGGAAAAAAAGCCAAAGAAACTAATAAGAACCGATGAAATTAATGCTATAGTTAAATATTACAAAAATATGGAAATCTTGGAAAAAAGAAAAAATGAAATTGATAGAAAAAAAATAATTAATTTATGGTTAGATTGTTTAGATGATTTAAATATTAAAATTATTAATTAATAATTAAAAAATAAAAGAGAAATTACTAAATAAATATGATCAATAGAGTTTTATTTTAAAAATTTATTATTTTATTAAAAATAATTAATATTATTTTATTATTTTATTATTTTATTATTTTATTATTTTATTATTTTATTATTTTATAATTTTATTATATAAAAATTTATGTTTTAATAATATTAAAAATAATTAATATTTTATTATTTTATTATTTTATTATTTTATTATTTTATTAATGAAATAAAATTTATTTCATTTTATTTTATTTAATTTTATTATTTTATTTATGAAATATCATTTAATTTAATTTAATTTAATTTATTTTATTTTATTTTATTTTATTTTATTTTATTTTATTTTATTTTATTTTATTTTAATTTTTTTTATTTTATACGCCACATTATAATATATTCATAAATCTATCAAACATACATAGTTTTATTTAGCCACAAAAAAAAACGTGACTTGGCGAAATGGGACACCCCCGATATTAATCAACTTAATTTAACCCTTAAGATTATAGTAAAAATAATATGAAGAAAAATAACGATAACTTGGTAAATATTGAAGATTTCCTCCGCTTCGCTTTGATTTTATGCTAATTGGGAAGCTCTGCTGGAGAGCTACAACATATCTGAATTTCAGCCCATTTGGACCACTGGTTGGCGAGATATTGGACTTTAAAGGTTTACACAATATAAAAATATAATTAAATATTTATAAGGGCCCATAAATAAGAAATTATAAATTTATATAAATAAAATCTTTTTATTTCAATAATTATATTATACCTTATAATAATAATAATTATTCAGATATACAGAAAACGATTTCAAATAATTTATAAAATATTAATTAGAATAATAATAATAATAGTTTATATAATTTATTATAATAATTGTTAATTATTTTTATAATTATGAGAATAGTTGATTATTATATTAATTTACAGAAATTCTTAGAATTCCAAAAAAATCTCAAAAGATTTAAAATTTACTTAAGATCTTAAATAATTAAAAATATCCCATTTTATCTATAATTAATTATACAGAAAAGATTATAAAAATCCAAAGATAAAAATAATTAATATATAAATAAATAATTAAATAGTATATTAAACAATTAAATAATTAAATAGTTAATTAGTTAAGTAATTAGAATAGTTATAAATCTAAATCTTAGATTATAATTCTTATTAAATTTATTAATAGTTTATATAGTTTTGAATTAGTTTTATATGGTTAGATTTTTATCAATATTATTTCATTCATATATTTTATTTAAAATTATACATGTATAAATATATTATCAATAGATTATAATAATTAAATGTATTAATAATTATTAGATATAGAAAAAGTATAAATAGGATTTGAAATTACAATTACTTATAATCTTTGTAAGATTATTAAACTATTAAATTAATGACTTAATAATCTAATTATTATTTAAACTTTTCTTAATTAATTATTAATAAAAAATATTATTATAAAACTTAATTCTTTTAAAAAGTGTTTTCTTAATTAATTAATTAATTTATTGTGTATTAATAAAAATTTGCCTATTAATTATATATTTGTTTAATTAGTTATTTTGTTATTAATTAAACATCTTGACCTGACCATTATTAAACCAAAACCTACCTCATTTAACACTCTTCTTCATGAGTGATTATTCTTCTTTTTAGGCCATTGTCGAGGAGATATTTCTGGTCGTTGATTTCTATAATTCTTTCACTCAAGAATTTCTTCATCAAACTCACCAGTTGTTCTTCTTCATTTTCTTCTTCTTCTTCATTAATTTCTTCTACATTATTTTAATCTATATTAATTTCATTTACATTATTTTCTACGTTTTCAGCTATCAAGGCATTACATAAAATTTCTTTACCCACATTTTTATCTACGTCATTGTCATTATTTGTTGAGTCTTCTACATTTTTGGTTTTAATTCAGGAAAGTGAATCTGCAAGGTAATTCTTTTTTCCTTTTTCGTAGGCCACACGTACACCTAGCATACTTAAATCAATACATCAGCGAGCGTGCCTAACGTTATTTGGTTCCTTATTCCCAAATAGTCCGACTAGTGGTTTATGATCTGTATAAACCACTGTTTTCTCTTGGTTTCCCTCAATATATGGTTTAAATTGCTTTACACAATAGTGTACAGCTACTCCTTCAAGGTTAGTTATACAGTATCTGCGTTCGGCTGCTGAAAGAGTTCTACTCACATAGTGGACCGGATGTTCTTTATTATCGGCAGGATCAATTGTAGTAGAACGCCACCTATACCTTCACCTGATGCGTCTGTACGAATGATGAAGGGTTTGGTAAAATCTGGGAAACGGAGTATTGGTGCATTCATCAAACAACTTTTTAATTGTTCAAAGGCATTTTGTTGTTCGTCGAACCAGTTAAATTTAGCATCTTTCTTTAATAGTTTATTGAGTGGCGCAGATAACCGAGAAAGGTCTTTAATAAAGTTCCTATAGTAACCGACAGTACCAAGGAAGGAACGAAGTTCTGCTTTTGTAGTGGGCCTATCCCAATTATTGATAGCTTCCACTTTCTTTTAAATAGTTGAAAGGCCATTCATACTAATAACATGGCCCAAAATTTGCACTTCATTCATCATGAAGTGACATTTTTCAATATTAATTTTTAAAGTAAACTTTCCGAATATTTTTAGGACCATACTGAGGTGTTCTAGATGTTATTCTTTATTTCTTGAATATACTAAAATGTCATCTAGAAACACGAAAACACAGACTCCAATAAGATCGAATAGTATTTTATTCATTTCATGTTGAAATGTGGCTGGTGCATTCGTAAGGCCAAAAGGCATGACTTTGTATACGAAATTACCAAATTTCGTCGTGAAACTAGTAAATTCTACACTATCTTCATCCATCAAAATTTGATGGTACCCAGAAAACAGGTCTAACGTAGAGAAAATAGTGGCGCCATGTAGAGAAGCAAATATTTCATCAATATAGGGTAGTGAATAAACGTCAGGAATTGTGGCGTCATTTAATTTTCGATAGTCAATATATAAACGCCACTTTCCATTGGATTTTAAGACTAAAACCACAGGAAAAGACCATTCTGAAGTAGAAGGTTCTATTAACCCATTGTTAATTAATTTGGTTAATTATTCTTTTAAAATATCTAATTTTAATTTATTTAACCTATAACAATGTAATTTTATTGGTTTTACACCTTTTTTTAATTTAATTTTGTGTGGCGTTAATGAAGAAGGTACGAGATCATCCGATGAGGTAGCCACAATTTCTATGTGATTATTTAATAATATTACTATTTCATCTATGTATTGTGGATTCACGTGATCCAAAAATTTATCACTATTAATATATTCCTTAGCATTAATATATGGGTCTTTCTCATAATTTAATGGAAAATTTTCTTTAATATTTATTTCATTATTATTATTATTATTATTATTATTATTATTATTATTATTATTATTATTATTATTTATTGTCTTCTATTTTCTTAATAAAACAGGTAACTTTCTCCTCGTTTTCCATTTCGTATCCATTCAAAATATCACATAAAAATTCAAGTTCCATATTATGATTTAACCAATAAATTGAATTTAAGGGAGCTATTACACAAATCTTTTGTAAAAATTGTGTATAATAACCTAATATTAAATCATAAGAATCTTGATTATCAACAACTCTGAATGGAGCTTCAAATTTTAAGGAGACTATTTCAGTAGGAACTTTAACAATCTCAATTTCCATTGGATCGCAGTGACTAACCGCTTGAAGTAGACGTATATGACTTACTCCTAATAATGGAAATTGAGATTGTTGGGAGAGATTCCAAAAATTCCCTGGAGATAATGTTATCGTTACTGCCAGAGTCAACCAAGAGTCTGGCAGGATTATTTTCGATTTTAGCCGTAACGATGGCTAATTCATCCTCACTGACCTCCCTTCTTTTACTAATATAGGAATGGTCAGTATCATTAACTATAAGAGAGTTAATTTCTAATTCTCTTATAGCCCCTATAATATCTTTCTTATCGGACTTTTCTAGCTTTAAATTTTTAATTAATTCAGCCCTAATCCTTGGACTACAGTCCAATAATTGGGCAAAGGTAATATTACTAGGAGTGTTTAAAAGATCCTTAGTAATATTATAATCTTCTTTGTCCTTGATCAATTTAATATGTCTAGGAGGTTTAATTTTTAATCTATCCTCCTTCTTATTATGAAAGGTTTTATTTGATTCATTATTACTATTGTTTTTGTTAATATTATCAATAATTGTAAAGAGTTTGTTTAAATAGATTACAACAATAAATAAAAAATACACTAACACAAGAATTAAAAAAAAACACGTTAATAAAAATTTGTTTTATTAAAATAAGTTTTATTTGTTAAATGTGGGTAGTTTTGGTTTAATAATGGTCAGGTCAAGATGTTTAATTAATAACAAAATAACTAATTAAACAAATATATAAATAATAGGCAAATTTATTTTTTAATACACAATAAATTAATTAATTAATTAGAATACTTTTTAAAATAATTAAGTTTTATAATAATATTTTTTATTAATAATTAATTAAGAAAAGTTTAAATAATAATTAGATTATTAAGTCATTAATTCTAAGTTATTTAATAATCTTACAAAGATTAAAAGGAATTGTAATTTCAATCCTTATTTATACTTTTTCTAAATCTAATAATTATTAATACATTTAATTATTATAATCTATTGATAATATATTTATACATGTATAATTTTAATTAAAATATATGAATAAAATAATATTGATAAAAATCTAACTATATAAAACTAATATAAAACTA